>APFE031305631.1:0-11678 GCA_000404065.3 Pinus taeda
CCTATAATAATAATGTATTCCTCTTATTGTTATTGTTAGTGTAGCCCCATAGTGTTACTATTGTGCCCATGTATCCCCCATGTTGTTATTGGTGTGCCCCATAGAATTCCATTATTATTATTGTTGTACCCTTACATTATTATTTTTATGTAGGCTCTTATTATATTGTAACCCCTTAGACTTCTATATATACGTAGGAGGTATTATCATTTGTATCATCCAATAATTGTTCATTTATGTAATGTAAAGGAGGTTTCCCCATCGAATAGGCTAATTTTTAGGTCGTTGATCTATCTTTTCTTTTATTTTGTGAGTTGGTTGCATAAAATAATGGCTTTCCTCTTCCTGAACTGGTCACAAGTTTAGAGGGGGGAAACATACTATAAAGAGAAATCCCAAATGGGGAACACTCACATATGTCATCGTTTGGAGGACTTTGTTGTTGATACCAGGAGATGATAATAAACCCTATTTAGGAAGAAATTTCTCAAGCTAAGGGAGAATAATCCACACACATATCCCCCTCTTAGACACTTAGGTCTCGGTATAATGGGTTGACCAGATCCTTGGTATAAGGCACACTAATTGTCATTTTAACCAATACATGCAAAAGAGTGACCTTTACTCACAAATGCAATATTTAGGGGAAAATATTGGTGGATCAACAAGAGCATGATGAAGATGTCCTTCATTTCTTGGATCACCTCCACTTCTTTCTAAGATACTTGGACCATAGATTAGAGAAAATAGAGGAGCACTTTGGTATTCCCACTATGGTGGGCACTACTCATGAAGGCTCAAAGGTGCTTTTTTAGATTGTAGTCTCAGATTCATATCTTTCAACCTAGCTATGCCATGTTTATGTTCAACATTTTATATGATATTAGTAATACTATATAGTGTATCTTAGGACAAAACTCCAATTATATTTCGAATTTTGTTGTTTCCTTTTATTTCCACTTATCAGTTTCCTCTCTATGGAGTGTCTTTTTCTAGTTATGGTTAGGTCTCCCTAGTACAAGAAAGATATATCTCTTGATGTAATATCAAGTTTTTGTAGGGAATACAAATTTCACCTTATAATCCCTTTTTCCCTTATCATATTTATAATTTCCTCTCTCTTAATGGCTAATTCATTAATTATTTTAATTTGAAATTTGTTTCTAATGTTTAAGCCATTATAAATTTATGTTTTCCACATCCAAAAAACCCTTTCCAATATTTTACCCCCTCCTGTCCCTCCAATGGTTAACTCATGATCACCCTTCTCATTGGCTTTATATTCCTCTCTTCCTTGACTCATTTCATTCATTTAGATTTATTTGTCCCTGATGATTGATGGAGTCTCCACTTGAAATGTTGAACATTTCAAGTTAATATGCATAGTTCACTCCAGAAAACTATCAAAATATAACTCACTATGAAGATCTACATCCAATAATAGGAAATTGTGATGTTTTTTATACATATACAAAGAAATATCAAGAGAGAAATTTTCAAAGACCTTAAAAAATGTCATTTGATGGTGCTTTTTCCAATTTTGTAGCTATGGTGGGGATAATATTTCAAATTCACAATTCTTAAATCTATCATTATTCTTTTAGAGTAGAGTTTCCTTGCACAAACAACAAAGAAGAATATGAACCATTGGCTCAAAGATTGTTCCTCGCCAATTGAATGCATATCAAATATTTGATGGTTCAAATAGACTTTGAGTTAATAATAAATCAAATCAAGAAGAAATATAATATCAAGAAAGAGTGATTAAAATCATATGCAACAAGATTATGGAACATTCTTGAAAATTTTAATTATTTAACTATAATATTTGTTCCATGAGAAAGGAATCAATATGTTAACTTCTTAGTAATTGCAACATCCCTTTTAAATTAAGAAGAGTCCTTTTGGTAGAAAACACATAGAAGAAAATTTTGCCGACGTGTTTCAAACCAGTTAGTGTGGTTCATCGTCAGGACCAGATGAAGATGTAGATCATGGCATATGCTTAAATAGAGGGTGATGTAGAGACCAAAAGGTCATAACGGCTAGTTTATGAAAATTAATATTTTAATAATGATTATTAAGATCAAATAATATTCCTATAACATCTAGTTTAAGAATAATAATATTATAATTTATAATAATAATTAAGATAAAATAAATAATAAATAAAATAAAATAATATTAAAATTAATTAAGAAAGATAAAAAAAATGTAAACATTAATAAGAAGCAAACAATCCAAGACAACCAAATATAGAGAAAAAATTAAAAATAAATAAAAATAAATAAATAAATAAATAGAAGTTGATTAATGATCAAGATCCTATAACAAAAATAATAATTAAAGGAGACTAAAATTAAAACAAAGCAATCAAAAGGGAGGGTAATATATATATATATATATATCTGTGTGTGTGTGTGTGTGTGTGTGTGAAACAAGACCTGATTAATGAGTCAAGATCCTATAACAAAAATAATAATTAAATGAGACTAAAATTAAAACAAAGCAATCAAAAGGAAGGGCAATTTTTTTTAAAGGTGAGAAAATAGACCAAAAGAATATTAACATTAAATGAAAATACCTATATAGAAACATTCTTTTTATAAATAGAAATGCCAAACCCTAAAAAACAAAATAATCCACAAACATAAACAAATTAGGAGGACAGGACAAGGACCAAACTTATGCTAATATTCCAACCATCATCTCTATTTAAATTATTGGGCCATTTTTCGATTTCCAAGGACTTCCTGAATTTAGGATGATGGAAATGACTAACCTTGGCAATGACAGGGGCTTCCTCAATGCAAATGTGATGCCTATATTTTTCTACATGTTCTTCCAAAGCAGAGGAGTGAGTCCTTCCATGCTTGATGTTTGTTGCATGCTCATGAATCCTTTGGTTAATCGAGCAACCAATCTCAACAATGTAGGGAGTCCCACAAGGGCAAGGGATAACATAAACCCCTTTCATATTTTTGGGGTCCATAGTGTCTTTAACGAATCTTAGGGAGCTTCAGATGGTATTTAGAGGCCTAAAGGTTGAGGTAACCTTATGCTTCTTAAGGATCCTCGTAATCTTGTCTGTAGTTCCTTGGATAAAAAGGAGATGAACCCCATAAAAACGATCCTTGGTTTCTTTCTTAGCCTTAAGACCTTTTTTAGCTTTGAGGAAATCCTTAGTATTCTGGTGTCTACTATTCCCATTATTAGATAAAACACTCAGGAGTTGTGCTTTCTCCTCATTGAGATGGTTATCATCAGAAACCCTTAAAGCTCTAGTCGCTAAAGTATTAAGAACACCAAGCTTTTGAGTTGGGAAATGATGAGAATTAGCATGAAGATATTGCTTTGTGTGAATTTTCTTTTGAAAGACTCGATGAGAAAAATATCCATCTTCATTCCTTGAGAGGAGGACGCCAAGGAAGGGAAGACTATTATTACTTTCAAATTCGATGGTGAGGTTTATGGAATTAGATTGATTATTAAGTTGAAGGAAAAAAAGGTCCAACTCTTTCTTGCCATGGGACCAAATGACATAAGTGTCATCCACAAACCTCTTCCACATCCTAGGCAGAAGACAAGAAGAGGCCAAGGCCTTTGATTCAAAATCCTCCATGAATAGATTAACCACCACAGGGGAGAGAGGGGAACCCATGGCGACGCCACAAGTTTGTTCATAGAATTTCGCATAGAAGGAAAAGAAAGTAGAGGTAAGACATATATCAACTAACTTAGCAGTATCAGGATCCGCAATACGCTTGATGACCTCAATGGCCTTGATGATAGGGATATTAGTGTAGAGGGAAACCACATTGAAACTCACAAGCTTGTCATTGGGATCAAGCATGAAATCCTTCAACTCATTGACAAACGAGGAAGAGTCCTTGACAAAAGAATCTATGTTACCTACAAGGGGCTTAAGCTTCATTGCTAAATATTTAGCAAGAAGATAAGTCAGCCCTCCTATCGTGTTTACAATGGGTCTCAGAGGAGCCCCTCCTTATGGATCTTAGGAAGTCCATAGATTCTGGGGGTAAGAGGGCTACTCTCAGTGAGCTTATGACTGAATGAGTTTCCCGAGCTACTGGTATTTATAGCAAGAGCCACACTTTTGTAAATCTTCTTCAAGGGGTCCTCAAATAAGTTTCCTGTAGCTCTCGCTATTCATTAGATGATCCAACATCTTCCTCTCGTAATCCTCTTTATCAATAATAACTACAACACCACCCTTGTCGGCTTTGAAAACAATAATACCATTGTTATTGTTTAAGGACTTGAGAGCGTTAATTTCAAGCTTATTGATGTTGTTCTTGGGGGACTTTGTCTTTCTAAGGACAACCACACAGTCTTGTCTGACGATATCCTTAGTGACTTCTGGTAAGTCTCTAATACCATATTCGATGTCACAAATAATATCGTCGACTAGGATCTTTCTAGAAGCAAGGGAAAAATTCAAACCCTTCTCTAAAAGACTAAAGACTAGGGAGTCAAAAGAAAAACTAGAGAGATTAACAACTTTATTACCAGAAGAAAGAGTTATATTAAAAAAATTAACTATAAATATGAAACGGTTAAATGAAAAAATTAACTTAAAAAATAACTAAAAACAAATATTTTTTTTTAAAAATGAATATAATAGTTATTCATAAAAATTTAAAATAATTTATTATTAAATATTAATCGATAATAGTTTTTATAAAAATTTATATTATATTGATAATATAATATTGTTAAAAATCTTTAAATTAATTCATGTTTCAGGGTTACAATGAGTATTTTTACCATTAAAAAATATGAATAACTTTCCACAAATTTTTTATTAATTAATATAAAAGAAAATTGTAAAAAGAGGATGTATGTCCACAACCATGATAAGTTACGTGAAAACCAAGTAACCCCTACTTTAACTAATCTGTAAAATTTTCCTTATTTTGTTATGCAATTCTAAGTGTACACAGAAGTCAAACTCGTTTAAATAGCTAGGTGGACAGTACGTGGGAAAGGTATGAAACACTCATATAAACTATGGCTACTCATTTATGTAACCTTCACTATAACGATTTCAAGATGTATCACTGAGACCACCCACTTAGCTTGTTTGTTCATGTGGTTGTGATCTGCTGACAAGTAATATGGCTAGTTTATTACCTACTCTTTATAATTTGGTGCTTTACAATTGACGATGTTTGACTCTCTTTCAAAATACTCTCAGAAGACCCTGCAAGAATTCTACCTTGCTTGAATTTAAAACTCTTTCAATATTATTTATTTATTTGCATTAAAAAATACATAATACATCAATACTATTTATTTAGGTTGTATGAAAAATTACATAGTGCATTAATATATATATAAATAAAATATATAAGAAACTAACTTAGACATTTAGGAGTTTTTATTAGTTAAAAAAAAATGGGGATAAGAATATAAATTTTCATTTTAAGTTATAACTTAGGGCGTTTATCTATGTAATGAAGAGAAACTATCTAAGCACATATATGGAATGAAACAAATGATTTGTTTATCACAACGCAATGGATGAGTGTCAAAATAGTGTGATAATTACGAATGGATGACACACTAGATTCTTTAATAAAAATACATTCGTAAATTAAATTAATCCAATTATTAATAAAGGTAAAATTAAAATAACAATAATTTAATTGTTAACTTTGTGAATATTCTTTAATTTTTGGTCAATTACAAAACTAATATGTTGAAACAATTTAGCAACATTAAATCAAAATGGTTATGGTTATATATCCACCTTCTCGCTTGCGAATATTAGAATAAGCCAGCTAATTACTTAATATATAGCTAAACCTCCTATTATTATTGTTGAATATTTTTTTAAATTAAAAAACTAAAATTTTAAGTCTTTATTATGATTTGCCTCTTTATTTGATTTTGATAATAAACCATACTTATTAATTCAAACACATTAACCAAAATTTTTTCTAATATAATTTTTACCAAAAAACTTTACTTAATATTTATGATTATTATTATGATGATCACCCTACCAAACATTCCTAAATCGTTAACTTTTTAACATTTGATTTACTTTACGTTTTCTTTGCAGCATCACGTGAAGCTATCTATGACTTGTGGAGTGTCGTTGTGCCCCACCTTTACTCCACATATTGCTCCATTTTGAACGTTACGTCTTACATCTTCTAATGATGTCACTTTACGTTATAATTTTTTCTCTTTTCAAGGAAACGTTTAAAGGTATTCAAAATATAAAGATGTCACTTAACGTTATAATTTTCTCTCTTTTCAAGGAAACGTTACACAATTTTTAAAGGTATTCAAATCCATTATTATTCTAATTAATCAAGTGAGATAATTTTCACCGTTACAAAGAACGGTAATCTAATTCATCGTACTTCATTATTAAGAAGATTCATCTAATTAATTAACTCATAGTTTTCAAAGCATATAGTGTTGTTGTTTTTTCTTTTTGCCTAAGTGTTCATGGATGTATGTCTAATTCTATTAGATATATATTTTAATTTTTAAACAATTTTATAATATTATTCAATCCATATTATGTAGGAAGTTAAAAAT
This sequence comes from Pinus taeda, assembly GCA_000404065.3. Lineage (NCBI taxonomy): Eukaryota > Viridiplantae > Streptophyta > Pinopsida > Pinales > Pinaceae > Pinus > Pinus taeda. The sequence continues at coordinate 6,577 of APFE031305631.1, forward strand.
TTTATATATTTAAATTTTACATTTATAAAAATATAAAATTATTATTTTATTTCATTTCCTTTCGCGTTCCATGTTTCTTCTATTTCTAATAAATTTCCTTAAAAACTCACACTAATTTAAATGGCACCACCCGGTCTCCTGATTACAAAATAAAGAATAAATGTTTATTATAGATAAATATAGTCTGCAATTGTAAATTTTATTTTTTCAATATAGGATGGTGATGATTAATGTTTATTAAAATTTATATAGTTTATTGGATTTTGAGAAGATGGGAGATTATTCATTTTTTTAATACTTTTTTTTAAATGAGGTGGGGTGAGTCCCTCTTTATAGAAGCTCTATTAACCCGAATTCACAAATTTTATACATATTTTACATATTTATAGAAGCGTGATTGATACAATATGCTGTAGAGCAGTGAAGCGAAATAGATTACAATAAAAAATGTTTTAAAATCAATATAGTTTTGTTGAATTAAAAGGTCAAGTAGGTTGGTAGCTTGATAAATATTTTGAAAATATGATGGAATGTGAGTGTAAGATGCATAAAATATGAGAAAGTGCTTTTCATCTTTTATTATTTTAGTACGACAAAGGTAACAATTTCTTTCATCCCATGGTATTTTGAAAACTGACCAACCCTTTTCATTATCTTAACAATGTTCATTTATTTTCAACACTAGTCAAGACAAAGAGATACTCTCGACTCATCTTATAAACATTTTTAATTATTTTTTTCTCTTCTCAACTAGGTTAAGATCCAACCGGACCAACTCTAATGTTAGATGGAAGAAAATTTTGCCACCTACAAAATGTTGTCACCAAGTATTAAATCTTTCCAAACACAAATTTCCCTTAAGTTTTACATTATAAAAGAGATTTACACTTCAACAAATTTGACCCCATGACACCTAATAAATCCTAGATAAAAATAATTTTAGATTCATTAATTTACATTAATTTCAATTTAAAATATTAGGTGTTTAATAATGTAAGAGTTATTATTTAATAAAAAGACGCCTTATTTAGGTTGAAAGAATTGATAGAGATACATATTGCGCATTTGGTCATAGGTTCAAATCTAAATCTTCCCAGTTGGTGAAAATTGTAAACAAAAGCATTAATTTGACTTATTAATCTTTTGTTTTATTTCTTTTATTTAACTTTTTTATTTTAATTTTTGATATTTTCTATTATTTCTATTTTCATGAAAATTATAAATTCTCCCATATTTACCCTATTATTATATTTATATAAACACATAAAATATATATACCCAACTAAACATATATATTAAACTCTCCTCTTTACCACACTTCTACTACTTAAACTATATATACCTGTTATCACTACACCTATCTCTTATCCATATTCTTAATTCGTAATGACCTTACTATCTATCTTTTTAATTATAATTTCTTCACTCCTTGATAATGCATTAAAACCCTACAATATATTTAATGAATAAATTGTTTATTTTTTTAATAAAAATTTTAATTTTTTTTATCAGTCTTATTTTTATACAACCCTTATTTTATCAACTCTTTTAAATTTAACTTGTTTTATATACTATTTTCTTTATAATTCGGGAAAGTTTTGTATACTGATTGAGATTACTCTCACGCTCAATCATGCTCCTTTCCTTTGTGGTAACAGATTATGTGTATACATATACAAATACCATGATCTACTAAAATTTAAATATTTTTATAATATACAATGTCACACTCGATTTAATGAAGAAACAAAAAATTATTGAGATTTAAATTATCAACAACATAGCTTGCAGTACAGTGGCCAGCGCATAGTTATGCTTAGAAAATTGCAGCCCAGCCATAGCATGTGGAGGCCATTGAAATTCCATGTGGAGGCTTTTGTTTGAAGGAGAGGAAGCCGGTGGTAGTTGTGTCGGTATGCAAAGAAAGGAGGGACGTGTAACACAATTCATATGGAGAAGCCAATGTGCTATGGTAAATTCCACAACAGTTGGTCAAAGTTCAATCGAAACCCTAGGGGCAAGCAGCTGCGTTAAAATTCCCCACATCAGCATACCCATTTATGCCTGGCTTGTTTGCCAAACGGTGCAAGCAAGTTCAAATGAAGCCAACTTACCTATATCAAACAAAAGGAAAAAGATTGATAGCAAGAGCTCTGGACATGAATGGCTGGAGTGTAAACAGGTAAAATAAAATGTTACCCTTTGTTTTTCTAAGTATACACAGCTTGCAAGGCTATGGCAGTGTGGCATTTGGATTCTGAAAAACTTGTGAAAAACTTGTTTGAATTCAGAGTTAACAAGAATGTCGACAGAGCCTCTGCTGGAGACATTTGGTAAAGGAAGGGAAGATAAGATTGTGAAGAGGGGAGATGAAGGGATTACAGCTGTGGATGTGACAGAGGAGATCGAGGTTCTTGTGCCCTCCGATAATCAGTCTTCTTGGCTGGTTATTCGGTGGGGGCGTAGGAAGATTGTGGATCCTTTTCTTGTTATATTGAGAAGGTAAGTTGCCATCTTTTAATGAATACCCAAACTGTTAATTTTGTGGACTCCTTATAACATATATGCCTTCAACTCACTGTACAAGCAATTCTGGCTTATTTCTGGACTACCCAAATTGGTATTATCAGTTTGCCTTATTGAATTTTTCTTGTCACCAGATAGCGGTTTCTGTTGATTATCTGCCATCCATTAAATACTAAAATAGATAACCACAGTAATCAACACGGTAACTTTTCAGACAATGCGGTTGGGATACTCTCTGAAGTTTCACTTCGGATACTCTCTGAAGTTTCACTTCAGAGTTTTTGTGGAACTTGTGGTACTTTGCACCTGATAAGTGCGCAGAGGTTTAAGTCCTGAGTTTAATAAGCTAAAATTTAGAAAAATTATGTAGATTGATCTTTTTGTGTGCACCTTAACATCTGATCCCTGCCCCAGTACTGGCTGCTGTGAGTGAGATTGTGAATGGATTGACTCTGGTGATCGAAAATTTCATGAGTGATTTGTTAGGACTGCCTGGACATTCCAACCAACAGTGAGGATGTGGGCGCCTAACAAACATCGAATTACGTTTGAGTCCATAGCTTTGCCTGCGCAAAATCCAAATCTGTTGCTAATCCGCTGTCTGTTGAAAGGTTGTTAGACTTCTACCAAAACATGTAGCAAAACATGTAGTAGCCATGCTAGTGGCCTTGTATTTAACCAGGTAAGGGGTATTTTCCTTATTTGAAGAATTTCTTTGTCACTGATACATCCACTGCATCCCCAAGCCCATTCAAGGAACTTGGGATTTCAGTAAGGGAGGGCCATGGATTTCAACTGTTTGTGTGATCAAGAGGACGTAAAACCTGTTAATGCTTTTCTTGTTTCCTTTGCAGCCCCTCGATAGTTATGGTTCAGTGTTTGGATGGGTGCGTTGTTTCCTTTGTGATGGTACTGATTGCTTCTGGCTAATGGCAGAGTTTTTGCTATGTAATTCTGCTTAAAGTGTTCTAGGGAAAAATTATGGTGTCTTCGTTGGGTTGAAGATTGTGCAATTTGTTTGAACTTTAAGTATCTGTTTTCTTCTTTATACGTTTGATTTAGGGATCTCTCATGACAATCATATTGGTTTTAAGTATGGGTGGCTCTTGCAATTGCGCTTATTGTGAATCTTTTTTGGAGACGAGGAAAAAGAGACTTGAAACACCTTTTTTATTATTTTCATCTTCTCAAATCACTTTGTTACAACCAAAAATACAGGTTATCTTGACATGCCATGTATTCTGTCCTTTTCCTTGTTGTCAATCCTCTTTTAATATGAAGAAAGAGAGACTTGAAACAGCTGTTCTATTGTCTTCATTATCTTAAATCGCTTTGTTACAACTGAAAATATAGGTTCTCTTGACATGGCATATATGCTGCCCTTTGCCTTGTTGTTGCTAAAAATTCCCATCCCTTGATTGAGAAACTTTATTTCTTGTTGAAATCTTTGCTCTGACAAGTGTTTTATGAGTTTAGAGTACTGTGTGACCTATTGCGAATGTGAAGTCTAGGGAACCTTAGTTTCTCTGCCTGAGGGCACCTTAGTTTCCTATATTCTGCCTGTACCCTTCAGTGATCTATAACTTATAGGTAACAAAAATGCATGTTTGCTATCTCTGAAAATAACTCATACTGCCAAATATATTTTTTTAACAGGTACAACGCTGTATATTCCATATGAGGAATATACGTATACTGTCACTACTGTCAACATCCGTCATCTCACTTGCGAGAATTGAACCTGGGTGGGGAGGATTCCATTCCTTCCTCTAACCACCCACGATAACCCCAATTGACAACATACTGCCAAATATAGTTTAAGAATGACATGAATAAAGATTGTGGGAATTCGATCAATTATATGAAAACCACTTAGGTGAACTTATATATTAATTTGAGGCTTGAGTTAATTATATTCTGACATTTGATTTCAATTTATTTGAATGGCAGGGGTTTAGGACCAAAGCAATTGGCTACTTCGGCTGCTTTAGGGATTACTTTCGGAGTCTTTCCAGTCTATGGTAGGTTTGTGGATTTATAAGCTCCAATTATTGCATAATGTAGTTTTGACATAAGTACCTCGTTTGAGGGGGAAAGTTATTTTCAACTTAGCGGCTTTTCAGAGTTTAAGATTTTGAGAACATGAACAATAAGTCTAATGAAATATCACTTCTAGAATTCAAAACGTATGAGTTCCAAATTTATGGACAATAAAAATATAACTATAAGTTGTCGCAATTAATTGCTTGGACCCAAAGCTTTCTAAGGTATCATGAGACCCGACAGACATTGTTTAAGTTTCTACCAATTATACATTCGTTTCCTCTTGTGTATTACTTTTTTCCAATAGTCCCTGTCAGTCATGCTGATCTTCAAATGGCATTTAACTTTAGGCCTTAATGTTTTGTTGATAAACTATACTGCAATATTTTTGGCACCTTTTCATTCTCCAATCATACTGATAACTTCTGTAACGGTGAATAACTATAGAATCCAGAACAGGATAGTGTATCCGATATAGGAACTGGTTGATAGACAAGTATTATTTTGAGTCGAGCATGTTTTAAATTTTAACA
>APFE031305646.1:6337-28150 GCA_000404065.3 Pinus taeda
GCGGGCCCACTTAGTGAAGGCGACTCTTTTCACTAAGCTCCATCATCTTGTTGCAATCTCAACAAACACCACACTGCACTTCAAGTTGCCCCACTATACTTTAGGCAACACCACACTACACTTTAGGCAACACCTCGCTGTAATTTAAGCATCACCACACTCGACTGCAGGAACAACCCCATTGGATTGCAGGAAACACCATGCTACTAGACCTCCCATTAATTCCTCCATCAGTTGGAACTAGTTTAACTGACTTTAACTCAGTTAGACTGAATTAATTAATTACAACTCAAAATAAACTCAATCAGTGCTCCTAATTGTAGGAGACACTCTACATGACTCTAGTTAGATCCTCAACTCAAATTAACTAAGCCAAATAAGTCAAATTAAATTAGTTAACTAATACAAGTTGTCATGAGATGTGGAATTACAATTTTATTCCAAATTTAATTCAATGACAAAATTAAATTAGGATTTTATTATTACATTTTCACCACTCCCTCTCAATAAGAAAGGTATTATCTGTTACCCTGATCTTGCCTCTGTGAAACTTGAATTTTCATCTTAACAATGCCTTTGTCAAAATATCTACGTCTTGTTACTCTGTAGGAATGTACTCTAGCAACATAATTATCCTTTACACACAATCACGTAGATGGTGATACCATATCTCGATATGCTTGGACTGATCATGAAAAACTGGATTCTTAGAGAGTTTGATACAACCCTGATTGTCATAATAAATCACTGTAGGATCCATCTGTTGACTAAATAACTCGACAAGGATATTCCTCATCCATATAGCCTCATGCGCTACTTGACTAGCAACCATGTACTTTGCTTTTGCTGAACTGATCTCTGCTACCTATTGTACGAAGAAACTATTGTTGACCTAATACTGAATATTCCCCCTGATGTGATATTTCTATCATATGGACTCCTTGCCCAATCTGCATCTGTGAAGCCTTGAAACTTCACTCCCTTTATCTATTTGTACCAAAGACAAAACTGAGTGGTGCCCCTGAGGTATCTCAACACATGTTTTCTTTCCTTCCAACAGAGTTTGGTTGGCTTAACCATTTATTGACTAAGTTTGTTAAGTGCAAAACATATGTTTGGTTGTGTGTTCACCAAATACATAAGTGAACCCACAAGCTGTCTGTAAATAGTAGACTCCACTACTTCACCTAAAGTAGCATCTGCCTTCCTCAAATTACCTGCTAGAGGAGTCTCCATGGGTTCGTTGCTCTCCATGTGGAACTTCTTCAGTATCTCGTTGGCATACTTTCCCTAAGAGACACATAATTCCCCGTCTCCTTGCCATACTTCCATACCAAGGAAATAATGCATGAGCCCAGTTCCTTCATCTTGAATTCTCTTACAATATCCTCTTTGTAAGATTTTATTAGATTCTTATCACCCGTTAGAATCAAATCATTGACATATAATACTATAATAAACAATTTACCTTCAACCACAATATGGTAAAGGTTTGCATCTGCTTCACTTTTGGTGAAGCCCAACCTGGTGAAATAGTTGTCAATAATGGTGTACCAAGAACAGGGTGGTTGTTTTAGTCCATACACCGCTTACTTGAGTTTGCACACATGCGACTCTTTGTTGAAGGTCTCAAATCCTTCTGACTACTCAATATACACCTCTTCCTTGATCACATCATTGAGGAATGTTGTCTTCACATCCATCTTATGTATCTTCCATTATATTTGTGCTGAAAGTGCTAGAATAAATTTGATTAAAGAGTACCTTGCTACTGGAGCAAAGGTCTCTTCATAATCAATTGCCTCCACCTGAGAGAACCCTCTGGCCACAAATTTGGCCTTGTGTTTCTCCACACTCCCATTTGTTGCTTGCTTTACCTTGTAAAGCCATCTGTAACTCACCATTGACTTGTCAGTTGGTCTCGAGACCACTTCCCAAACATTATTTTTGATAATGGAATCATACTCCTCAACCATGGCATCAACCCATACTAGTTGTTGCACTGCTTCCTCGGATGAGGATGGCTCAACCTCTACACTCTCGCTCATCATAGCCATGTAGCCAGTGTATTGATCTTGTGACATCCTCTACCTGCATTCTGATGTGGGTGCTCCCACATTCTCTCTAGCATCATGCATCAATTTGTCAGCCTCTTTGGTGCGCTTCCTTCCATCTTTGGAAGTCTCTACATGATTGGGTGATTACACTCTCTGCCCCTCTACATGTGATTACTCCACATCATCCTGAGGTTCTTCCTTTGGAACTAAAAGCTCCTCATCTACATGTAACTGAATCTCCCTCTCAAGGGAACATCTCATGGACTTCTCTTCATCAAACTTCACATCTCCGTGAACCACAGTCATCCTGTGAGACAGTAGGTACACCCAATAGTTGTGAGGTGTATTAGTGTACCCCATAAATAAACCCAACTCAGTTATTGGCTCTATATTTTTCTGCACATCCTTGGTAACATGACAGTAGATTGATGAACCAAAGCTCCTAAAGTGTGTCACATCTAGTTTCTTACCTGAAAAAGCTTCTTCTGGTGTACTCATCCCAAGAATTCAATGAGGACTTCTGTTTAGAAAATAAATAGTTGTGTTGCATGCTTCATCCCACAAGTTCAATGGTAGGCACTGATCATGTAACATCGCCTGTGCAGATCCCACAATACTTTTGTGCTTTCTTTCAGGCACCCCATTCTGTTGTGGGTCATGGGGTGCTATTAACTCCGATAGAATGCCTTTTGATGCACAAAATTTCTTGAATTCATTCAACACATATTCTTCACTATTATCACTTCTGAGATATTTAACTTTCCTGCCAGTATCTTTCTCGAAAAGTGCTTTAAATTCACAAAATTTAGCAAACTTTTGATCTTTCTTCTACATGAGGAAAATCCAACACTTATGAGAAAAATAATCTACAAATTATATATAATACTTGTGCTTGGTTGTGGAGGCTGTTGAGAATGATCCATACACATTTGAGTGAACTCTTTCAAGGATCGCTTGCACTCAACTATATTTATCATGAAAGGTAGCTTTGGTGTACTTCCTTAATGTACACCCTTTGCATGATCTTCAAATCTCTGTGGTGCAAATGACCCAATATTTTATGCCACAACTCACTGATGTCTCGAATCTGCACCTTCTCTGATTTTGTGTTCAAAGTAGCACAATTTTCTGCATCCAATTTGTATAGGTTCTTTCCCTGAACCTCGAACCACTTCACTTGTCCTGAGGCTATGTGATGAAGGAAAGAATTTCCCTTGCTAAATATCACATCATAGCCACCATCCTCCAACATGGAAATTGAAACCAAATTCTTCTTCAAACCCAGAATATACATGAAACCTTTTAATGTGAGGGGAGAACCAAACTCCCTCTGAAAGGTAACAATATTGATACTGGTCACATTATACCTCCCATCATCTCCCATATTGATGTGCATTTGGAGGTCCTTCTCCTCCAAGTCACTGAATGACTCTTTGTTGTCAGTCATATGGAATGAAGCTCCACTATCCGAGTACCACACACTACCCATCACCGATGTCACCATGCGAGAGATGAGGGTGAAATCCAACTCGAACTGTGAATCAAGATCTTCACATGCCGCTCCTCCTGAGGGATTCTTTCCATCCTTCTTGTGCATAGTGTCCTAGCTTGTGACAATGAAAACATTTAATCTTCAACATGTCTTTCTTCTTGCCACCCTAACTGGAATCTGATTTGGAATTGGATGGCTTCCCTTTCCCTTTATTTTACTTTCTAGCTATGGCATAGTTCTCCTCATCATCATGCCTGGACGAGGATCCATCTATGGTGTTTGGACGAATCTCTTCTTGCACCAAGTCGGACCACAAATGCTCCCACTCTAGTAGCTTCTCCCTCCCATTAACTGAGTCCTAGTAGTTGTGCGAGCTCTTGGGAAGGCCTAGAAGTGCTAGGCTCACCATATCATCTTCAGCAACTGTAACATCGACACTTCCAAGCTCATCCCGACATTGGGTGAACTCGGTCAAGTACTTTGGTATTGTATTGCCCTTCTCCATCTTGATTTTTATGATCTTGTCCTTCAATCCCAACTTCCTATGGTCACTGCTATTTTGAAACAGGTTTGTTAAATCCTTCCACATCACTAATGGAGTCTCCTTACCATGGAGGTTCAAGACAATATGATCTCGAACTTCTTCTCAGGATAATCCTTCTTGCCTTTGCAACAAATTTTCTCCACTTTTCCAGATCTTGAGCATCAGCTAACTTAGGAATATCTTTGTCTATGAATTCCTTAAGACCATTGTCTTCTAACACTACCTCCATCCTGTCCTTCCAAGAAATATAGTTCGAACTACCCTCAAGGGCATATTTGAGCCTTAATCTGTTGAATGCCATCTTGTTGGCTCTGAAGTATGATACTGCAAATTTGATTTCACCTGCAAAATACAAACTCGAATTGTTCTCTTCTATAGTAATTTTAGCTCTGATACCATGTAGAAATTCCTTGTAGATTCAAACTACAAATTGTAATATGCTAAAACAATTTACGTGAATCTACTCTACTCATCAGTGGAAATAATAAATGATTGATGAAATCATGAAGCATACAAGAGAAATAATTCATTCACACATACATAATGACTTCCTGGGGAAATCCATAACTAAAAACCTCGGCTATATGTATATTGCATTAGTTAGAAAAATATGAGAAGATTACAATGCTTTTCTCAAGCCTGAGCAACCTCTACATTATCTATATCTGTCTCATTGCTTCCTAGAAAAGCCTAGGTCAATACTTAGCTAATTTCCTACTTTCCCAAGTCCCTATTTCCTTGCATTGTTCCTCAAGGAATTGACCCCTATTTAATTGGGAAATTCCTCAATTATGAATTGTGCAATCCTCATAGGACTTCCTTTGACTGTATGCACCATCTGTTTAATTTGGATGTTTTTTCAACTGATAGTACATTGTCCCTGAACTCCAATCTCAATTGGGTCTTTCTACGATCTGAAATGTATAAGTTAATTATGAGTGAATATTTAGTTTAATGGTTGATCACTTCAAGCAGCACCACATTTTACTTCAGGAAGCACCACACTGTACTTTAGGCAACACCACATCGCACTTTAGGTAGCACCCCAATGTACTTCAAGCATCACCACATTACACTTCAGGCAACACCCATTGTACTTCAGGCAACACCACACTACACTTCGGGAAGCACCCCACTATACTTCACACAAAACCACACTCGACTACAGGCAACACCCCAATGGACTGTAGGAAATCCCATACTAATAGACCTCCCACTAATTCCTCCATCAGTTGGAACTAGTTTAACTGACTTTAACTTAGTTAGACTGAATTAATTAATTACAACTCAAAATAAACTCAATAAGTACCCCCAATTGTAGGAGACACTCTACATGATACTAGTTAGACCCTCAACTTGAATTAACAAAGCCAACTAAGTCAAATTAAATTAGTTAACTAATACAAGTTGTCATGAGATGTGGAATTGCAATTTTATTCCCAATTTAATTCAAGGTCAAAATTAAATTAGGATTTTCTTGTTGCATTTTCAACAAATAGGAAGGCCAAAATTATTAGACGCAGAAAATTCAAGCTAAAGTTGCAAGGTGGAAGGATTAGAAAACTTCCAGGTAATCTGCATATTCCTAGATTGGCCAGAAATATGATTTTTGCAAGCAATATGGATGATGCAGGTGTAAAAATAGTGTTCAAGAAAGATACATGTAATATGGTTCAGGGAGCACTGGTATTGATGCAGGGAGTTTGCATTGGAAATATGTACAAGCTTTTGGGTAGCACTATTATTGATGGGTGCAACAATTTTGTGGTTCCTGAAAGGAGTAGAAAACCTAGTGGTCTCTGGAGAAAAGATCATGTTATGGCATCAAAGGCTTGGACATATTGGAGAGAAGGGACTTCTAATACTGCATGGTAATGATATGGTATAAGGTATGTCTAATTTATCTCTAGATTTCAATTTATCTGAATATTATGTATATGGGAAGTAGAATTGAGTGAGTTTCCCCTCCGGTGAATAGAGGGTGAAAGGGATATTAGAGCTTGTGCACACTGATTTGTTTGGACTTGTGTTGGTTCCACTACTGGGTAAGTTTGTGTACTATGTCTTGTTTATAGATGACTTCAAAATGAATACATGGATATATTTCCTCAGGAAGAAATATGAAGTCTTGGACATATTTAAATAATTTAAGGCTTTGGTGGAAAATCAGATAGAGAAGAAGATCAAGGTGTTGAGGACAGATAATGGTGGAGAGTTTTGCAAGAAGGATTTTGAAAAGTTTTGTAAGAAGTGTGGTATAGCACGATAGAAGACTACTCCTTACACACCTCAAAAAAATGGATTTGCAGAAAGAATGAACAGGACATTGATGGAAAAGGAAAGAAGCATGCTCAGTGGTGTCGGGTTAGGACAAGAATTCTGGGTAGAAGCAGTGGACACTGCATGTTACCTAGTTAACAAATCACCTTCATCAACATTGGAGGATAAGACTACACATGAGGTATTGACTAGTAAGAAACACTCTCTTTCACATATGAGGGAATTTGGTTGTGATGCATATGTACATGTTCCAAAGGAGAAAAGAACCAAGTTGGATAGTAAATATGAAAGGTGCATCTTTATTGGGTATAAGGATGGTTTAAAAAGGTTATAAGCTTTGGAACCTAGAAAAAAGGAAGGTTGTTTATAACCGAGATGTGGTGTTTAGAGAGGTGAAAGATGTTATTAAACATGAAGTCCTACCAAAGGAACATGAGAAGATAGAGTTTGAGCTAAAGGAGAAAGAATCAAACTCTACAACAGAACTAAAATCAGAAGATGAAGAGCCATAAACTCTAGCTTTGACAAGATCAGTTCGAGAGAGAAGGTAGCTAGAAAGGTATAGTCCATCTGCTTTTTGTTCAAAATTTTCTTTATCTATTACTTTTGATGATCCCAGAACTATCAGAGAGGCAGTGGAGTCAAAGGATGGAAAACTCTAGAAAGAGGCCATGCTTGATGAAATGGCATATTTGGATAAAAATGAGGCTTGGGATCTGGTGGAGTTGTCGGATATAAGGAAACCCGTTGGCAACAAATGGGTGTTTAAGAAGAAAATGAATGTAGAAGGCAAGATGGAGAAATACAAAGCTCGACTAGTAGCAAAGGTTATTCCCAGGTGTCAGGAATTGATTTTGGTGATACTTTTTCTCTTATTGCCAATTTAACTTCAATTAGATTACTTTTATCTGTTGTTGTTGCTTTTGATTTTGAGGTAGAACAGATGGATGTGAAGACATCATTTCTTCATGGGGATCTAGAAGAAGAGATTTGCATGAAGCAACATGAAGGCTTTGTAGTGAAGCGTAAGAAAGAACTGGTATGCAAGTTAAAAAAGTCTTTGTATTGGTTAAAACAATCATGAAGGATGTGGTATCAGAAATTTGATACATATATATAGGGACTTGGCTTAACCAGAAGCAAATCGGATCATTGTGTGTATTTCAAATTAATTGTTAACTGTGTTATTTATTTGGACTTGTATTTGGATGATATGTTGTTGATTGGAAATGACAAATAAATTATCCAGGATTTGAAGACCTAATTGTCCTCCAAATTCGACATGAAGGTTCTTGGTTCTGCAAACTTTATTGGGCATGGAATTTAAACAAGATCAAGTAAAGAGGAAGCTATGTTTAAACTAGAGGAAGTATATCAAGACATTACCGCAGAGGTTTAATATGCAAGATAGTAAAACAATGAAGGTTCCTATTCACGTGGGTGTAAAGTTATTTGTTGAACAATGTCCCAAGACACAAGAAGAGGAAGAGGACATGTCCCATGTTCCATATGCAAGTGCAGTCGGTAGCCTAATGTATGCAATGGTATGTACTAGACAAAACATTGCACATGCAGTGGGAGTATTGAGAAGGCTTATGTCAAAACCAGGGAAGGAGAATTGGACATCAATGAAGTGAGTTTTCAGGTATTTGTGTGGCACTAGTGATTATGGTTTGTGCTACAAAGGAAGACCAGGATTGAATAGAGTTTTGGACATCCATGGGTTTGTTAATACAGTCTGGGCTGGAGATATGGATCAGAGAAGATCTACAACTGGGTATGTGTTTAACCTATTTGAAGGAGCAGTCAGTTGGATGAGCAAAATTCAATCTGTAGTGGCACTTTCAACTACAAAGGCATAATACATGGCAGCCACTCATGCAAGCAAGGAAGCAGTTTGGTTGCAAATATTTTGTTCAAGTATGGGGTTATTACAATGAGCTATAAGGATAGACTCTGACAACAAAGTGCAATTTTCTTGGCAAAGAACCCTGCTTATCATTCAAAGACAAAGCACATTGATGTTCAATATCACTTTGTGAGGGATATGGTTGAGGACAAAAAGGTGTTGCTGGTAAATGTGGACACTTTGAAGAATGTTGCAGATGCATTGATGAAGTCTATGAGCACTGAGAAGTTTTCTTGGTGTAGAGAAACAATGGGCATTGCAAGACTAGACCAATGAAAAAGATCTCATGTGACCCCCTATGTGGAAATAAAACAACAAGTGGGAGAATGTTGGGTGCGTGTTATATTTTTTTCATGACTATTCACACATGTGGGGGGGGTCACAAGGGGGGGTATTTCCCCCCTTTTCATTGTGTTGGGCACAACAGAGGGGTGGTAGCCCCCCTACATGGGGTCTGGGGCAGCACCATGGGAATCTTTTTTTTGACCCTATAATAGGTGGGTGGACTTACCTATGGTTTTGTGCATGGGTTTTGTTATCACTCATAAATTTTCCCTAGAAGTTATAAAGGAAGGAATAATCTGAGGTAACCACAAACCTAATCTTTTAGACTCGGGTTCTAGCCAACCTAATTCTAGAGAGGGCTCTCTCTTTATAATTTAACTTTGTTTTGAGTAGGATTTCAGGCTAGTTCTTAGTGCTCATGATGTTTTGGTTTTGATTGGGTGGTGGACTTAATAAAACAGATGGGCATAACAAGTATTCAAGCCATTGGGCTATGGAGTCAATCAAAGAGTGGCTTAACTGGATTAGGTTAATTGCTAAAGTAGAAGTTCACGGGGCAGGCTAGCACAACAAAAAGAAAATCTGTAGGTTCAAATGGATGAAGTAGTCCTAACCAGGGTAAAAGGGCAATGAAGAATCCTTATTGGGATCAAGATGAAAAAAAGAAGGAAGATCAGTAGGAAAGGGCAACTAAGAATCCTTTACTATGGACCAAAGGGTGGGGAACTACGGGAGTAAGGGAGCAATTAAGAATTCCTAGACCAAGATAATTTAGTAGAAAACAATGAGAAACTAAACAGTCAAGACTAAGAGCATTAAAGCTAATTCTGAAATATCATTCCTTGTTTACTATTCAGATTTCATAGAGAAAACATGTGAATGTTTATAACATGACAAGAAAACAATAATTCAACATGAAGAGGTAATACTTATTTGGTTCCAACTGTGCACAAGAATCTAGTGAAATGTCTTTAGCTTTATTTCATGACCCAACAAACCAGTTCAGTCTTGATTACAAAAGCTCCTTAGCTCGATATAAAATGTCTATAGAAATGTATTTTAATCCACCCTAATTACTTCAAAATATGAAGTATTTATACAAAAAAAGTTACAAAATATCTCTTATCAATATGAGAATTATTCTAGGAAACCAAAAATATCTTCAAGCATGAAGATAGAGACAGATGGAGAATTTCCTTCTTACTGTCCCTTTTATTTCGATTGTGCTGGTTGTTGTAATTCGAATTTGGCTCTTTCAGTTGGATTATATCTGTGTGTTGAAATCACTCTAAGTCTTCAACCTACTAATACTCTTTACCTACTACACTTTGACCTTGTTTTACCTGGCTTCCATGTGGATTTACTGTAGTAACTTTATAGTAAATCTGTTAATTTTTCCCACCATTCATCTTGAGGTAATTTTTGCTTTTGCATCTTTCGGTATATCTCATCAACTTCTGTATACTTGGAAAAGTTTGTCTTATTTACAAACAGATGCTTTACTTCGTGCTCTAAAAAGAACAAATTTTCCAGATTGTCATACAAAACTTTACCTGTGGGTAGAGCTTTTACCCCTGAAGTACTAGCTTGGTCTCGGGCCAATTTGTTTAGTTTATCCACATAGTCCATATGGGTCATAAGTTTGTAATGGATGACCTTAGGACTGGGAAGGCCTTTTTCTCTCAAAATTCCAAATTTTACCGTGAACCTATCAATGTCAGCTTGTATGTTTTGGCACTTCTTCTCCAGATTGAGCATAAGGTTCCTTTCAATAAGAACCTTCTTGATTTCTATGATGGTCCCTATTCTGTATTCTATGCCCAGTTCATCCAGCTGATATCTATTTTTGCTATTCAGGAGTTCTATCAATTGGTTAGCCTCTTCAGGCTTATCTCCCAGGTCTCCTTTGGTTTTCTCTATTGCTTCGGTGGCCACTTTCACCAGTTTAGTTTGTTCAAAAATTACTTGTATTGATGGCCAAACATCATTGTCTGAGTCATTGTATTGATGGGAAAACATCATTTACTGAGTAAATGATGTTGGACCAAAGCATTTCCTTTATCTATCCAAGTGGATGTTGTAAGGTCAAATCCTTCTCAAGGAGTTTTACCCTTTCTCCCATTCTGTGACTCTTTTGAGCTTCTTCCTTCTGCTGTATCTATGCAAGCTTGCAATTAGTTTCCAAGCTTGACACCTTTTCTCTAAGCATTTTAAGCTCAATAGCCTGGATGGTCATTTCCTCCATGGATTTTACCAATTAAGCTGTCTTTTCTATGGATGTCCATGCGCTTGTAGATGCACTTGTGACTGGCATAGCTGTAGCTAGTGGAACTGTTGGTGCTAAGGAAGAAACCAATGTGGAAGGTACCATTGTAGAGACTGTAGGAATAACAGTCAATGGAGTGGTGGCCAACTCACTCTGCTTAGACTGTATCAAGTTATCTATCTCTTTCTCTGTTTCTTTGAGTTGATCATTCAGCTTAAGGACTAAGTCCATAAGCTCCTCCTCCTTCCAAGTTTCTAATACTTCAGCTATTTGTGGATGATGCAGAGGAGGAATTTTGAGCTGCTTTTTCAATGCAACTATGCCATCATTTTTCTTCTTAATTATCTTTCCTGCAACCTTTACATCCTTGGGATCATGCCCCAACTCTATGATTAAGTCCTCTAAGGACTTTATCTTGGTATCCTTAGCCTGTGAAGAGGCCTTCTCTAGCCAAAATTGCAATGACATATTCTTCAGCGAATTTTACAGTTGGTGGGTTGCAATAGCCTTGTTG
Source organism: Pinus taeda (assembly GCA_000404065.3). Taxonomy (NCBI): domain Eukaryota; kingdom Viridiplantae; phylum Streptophyta; class Pinopsida; order Pinales; family Pinaceae; genus Pinus; species Pinus taeda. The sequence goes on from APFE031305646.1 coordinate 17,685, forward strand.
GTCAGTGTAGAATAGACCATTTCTCCTGTTTTCTTATGTAATTCTATTTGGTCAATAGGATGAACGTCCTTTTCCAATACCTCAAATTCTGTCTTCAAATAATCTGCTATTGACCTGGGCTGCTATATGATAGGATTCATAAAAGTCATCTGTATTCTACCTTCATTTACATCAAAGGTTGACATAAGCCTAGTCTAATTGGTGGAAACCATTTTAAGGTAATGTGCATAACTTTGGGCCTTCAATCTTTCATTTCTAGCCTTGATTTCTTTATACTTTTCTTTGATATCTTGGTCTTGGCCTGTTGGAGCCCTGAAGGAGGATACTTCCACACTTTGTTGTCTTTGTAGCTTTTGAGCCTGTGAAGTGGAAGGTTCTTGTGTACCTCCAGAGGGAGTGGTCTACCTGCTTTCTGCTCTTTCTGAAACTGTTGCATCTGTTGTTTCCTCCATGAACTCTTGCTCTGAAAAGGGATTCAACCTTTTCCTTTTGACATAGGTTTGGGCAATAGATCTGCCAAATGTAGTGGCCTCCTCCCTATCTCTTTTAGGATTTCTCTCCTTGTTTAGAGGAGTTTATAAAATAGGAGGAGTGCTCATGATTGGTTCTGTCTAGTTTGTTTGAGTCAGCTCTTTTGATATGCCTAGCTGTTCTGACTCTTCTGACTCTTGAGTTGCTTTTGATTGTTGTTCACTTTGGTCCTGTGTTTCCCTCTGGGATAGGGATTCTCCTAGTACCTATACAAAGGAACTTTCATCAAGTCTCCTTTCTAGATCAATCAATGCATTATCAACAAAAACTTATGTGCTATCCTTGTCTACTAGAGTGTTCTCCACCCATTCCAATTGATTTGCACGTTGTTCTATTTCAGGAATTCGGTGGTGGATGTAGGGAGACAATTTGTTTTTCTATCTTCTATGATAGATGACATCAAAGGGGTCATATCTCCAGATGAAGCTTTGTTTGAGTTTGAGCCCTTGAAGGATTTCCTCTGCCACTCTTCTAGCTTCTCTACTATTACACACAAAAGGGCCTAACTGGTCTTTATTTGGAGTTGTGCCTTTTTCTTAGCCTTCACAAAATGTACCTCATCAGAGTTGATTATTTGCCTGTAGTACTCTAGGGAAAATAATCTCATTGGGAGGTATCTTGGAAATTTGTAAGGTGCTAATTTGCAGCCATATATTCTAATTTCAGTGTGATTTTGGTACAAGTACCAATCTCCCACTTTGTACTGTTTGGACAGCTATAGGACCCTCCTAATGTCTGCATTGATTCTTGGAGGAGGACTTCCTATCAGCGTGGTTGCTACTAGATGCAAAAATAGATCTATAAAATCTGTATAGGTGAATGGAGATTCATATTTGTGGATTAAAGGGGTCCATAACACTACTGATCTAGGATTGCCTCTAGTGTCAAGCTTCTGAAGAGTGAAGGGAAAATTGTCAGCGTGATAGTATAGAAAAATATGATACAACACTGATGAGTACTTTAATACTCTCTCATTTTCGAATCTCATGAATTGATCATGCATTTTATCTGAGATGAATTTGGTATAGTCAAACATGATGGCAAGGGGCTACCTAGGAGTGAAAATGGACAGGTAGATAAGAATAATTTCATCTACATACTCACTAGTAGTATAGCCTAACACATTGGATATCATTGATATGATGTCTTTTCCAAGCTGAGAAAAATGGGATGACATGTATGGAGGGGGATCCTTTGGTTTGTGTTTTCTTCCACAATGAAAATATGGAATAATTGAGCAATTTTGGAAAGGGGAATTTTAGGGAATTTGTCAGGTAAATCTCCAATAGAAAGGGAAGTAAGATTTTGACCAGGTTGCAACTGCAGCATTTCATTTATGGATTCAGCAGTGATGGTGAAAAGTGTTGTCTGGGTAGGGGACATCACCGCTCTTAAGGTGGGATTGTAGTTCGCATGACAATAGTGAACAATTTCGGGGAAGATATGGACGCTGGGGAATTGGTACTTGGGCAGGTTTTGATTCCCAAAGACCTATTTTGTCTACATGGTTCAAGTACTGGTCTCTATATTTGCAGCATAATTTCAATGGGGATTCTTCAACAGAGATATCTTTGATTTGAAAGTATTTTTCCGCCAAAGGGAGATGGTCTAAATCTTGGTGGGGAGTGGTAATTGTTTGGACATTCAATGCAACTGGCACATTTATTCTTGGTTCTTGTGGATTCAAGAATGGGGAAAAAGGGTTTTCTGTTGAATTGGGGGCAGATTGGCTCAATTCAGAGTGGTTTGGGGTTGCTAAGCAATTGTTTTACTTAATTACTAACTAACTTAAAGCAATCAAGTAATGGGTTTTAGGAATGAGACAGGGTTTTAGAGTGAATTTGGGTAAATACCTGGTTTTGGCTGTGAACGGGTTGATGGGCGAGTGTGCACGGTTTGCAGGAGGCGTCCATGACTGAAGGATGGATTGGATGTTCAATAGCTTCGGCAGGTTGATGGTTGAATGTGGGTTGTCTATTGAACGTACTCTGTCGCTTACATGGGAGTCTGAGTGTCTTTTTCATAATAAAATGAAAAACCGTGAGTTTTTAGTTTTATTGGTAAGTCAATTGTTTTTTGGCGGGTCCATAGGGGACAGGTACAATTGGATTTTAGAGGGAAATGGGACATTTTATCGTTAGCGGGAGGCAGTAAGCAGGTCTGATCGCACCGGTCTTTGGGCTGGGGTGGTTTTGAGTGGAAGCCGCCTGATGCCATTCATCGAGCGCCACGTAGCAGCGAGGTGAACAGTGAAACCACCCATATCGGGCAGGTAAAGGTCGGCTTTCGGAGGCTGCTAGATATGATCATCAACCGTCAGATCAAATGAGACCTGATCGTATGGTGATCGGGGCAGGGATTCGACATGAAGTTTAATGGAGGGGTCCGGTGGGGGTTTAAGCATGGTGGGATTAACTAATCACGGATTATGGCAGATTAAGGGCGTCGGGGGTGATTTCATTGGCAGAGGTAGATTATTAATTAACCGAAGATCGATTAATTAATTTGTTTTATTTGGCAGAGGGTTTTGGTTCTTAATAAGCCGTTGATCGACTAATTTTAACCCATTAATCGTTCATGATATTAATAAAGTTTATATTTTAAACTTAGGGATGATATATTAATATTAAGGGGTTTTTAATAAATACACAGGGAAAAGGGTTAATTTTTGGGGAGTTCAATATATAAATAAAGTCAAAAGTTAATATGAATGAAGGCAGAAAATGTTTTAGTGCTAAGTACAAAAATGAGTTCTTTACAATTTGTTTTGCTTTTCACATAGAAAACATAAACTTAGGCTAAGTGTATATTTGTGGGTTTTTGTAGAAAAGGGTTTTACATGGGAGGTGATCACTTTTCTAAGGTTTTATCCTTAGAGAAAGGGGTTTATCGGGGAAAGTAAGTTAATTTGGGAATATGAGTGAATTTGAAAGGGGGTGAATGCTTATGAGGGGACCTTTTAGTACTTAGGACCTATAAGTCATTGGGCCGAGGGTCCGGTCCCTCCATAAGTCAGAGAAATGCTCTGAGCCCCTTTGAATTAAGATTTTAGGTACTTAAGACTTTTCTTGGAAATTAGTTAAGTGAAAAGTGTAATGAGTGAGGGAGGTTAATCAGTTGATTTTGTGTACTTTGATAAATGCTCAATTTTCATTTATACTTAGAACTTTGATGATGAAGGTGAATAATATGATCTTATCTAATCAATCATCACAATTCTGCAACCATTCAACTACTTACCCATCTACTCATCCTACTATTTTTACTTCTTTTTATTACAGTACACTTAAGCTAGCAAACCCTTTATCAAAACTTTTTCTTTTCTTTTACAATAGAAATCTATCTAAATCTAACCTTATTACATCCAAGGGCTTAGATTAAATAGTTGAGCTCCTTTTATTCACTCTACCTAATCTAATTATCTACCAAGATTAAACAGTTTGGTTAGATTTTGTTCTCTATCTCTAAGCATAAAATTGAAAACATGAAATAGCCAAGTTTAAACATTTTGACCATCCATGGATTGTGGCAAAGGTAACAAGCTGCACACAATCTTTTATTCTGCATCATAAGTAAATAGTAGTGGCATTTTGTCTTGTACACTTTCATGGTCTTTTTGTTTATTGGGGTTCATTTTTTCATCTTTTTTGACCTTTTTATTCTTTTTGTCCTTTGGTTTTTCTTTTAGGACATACCCTCTTTACATTTTTTTTTTTTGAGTTTTTGAATATGGAAAACATTTGCAGAAAGCAACGGTATGTACATATTACAGTTTTAATCTCAACTATTCAAAAATTATGACTCCTATTGGTATCGGAACATAACAGGTTTTACACATGGTTTTGGGCATGATGGTTTTCTATGCATGGTATTTTGTAGATATGGTCAAGGGAACTACAATTATGTTTTAATTCAGGGTTAATGGATTGGGGTTTATGAATGCTTCGACATGTATATATATGTATTGTAACATTGAAAGGAATATAATGAAAAATCAATCTGGTAGTCCCAGTTTTGGGATCAAGGGAAAAATATTTGTGTATATTTGTTTTATGTTTTATGTTCTCGCCATTGTTTATTTTCTATTTTAAGAATTCATTTGCAGTTAATTTATGTACAAGGTTAAAACCTACAAAAATATTTGTTCCTTGAGAGTATGATGCAGGGGCATTAGTAATTTTCATTGACCAAGAGGTAAAAATCATTTACTAGAGGAGTTGGTTCCTCAATGAGTGGTTTTTTAGGTTAAGATTTATTCTAGATTACCATGTAATTATTTAAATTAGATAATTTGTTGCAGTGGTTGTAAATTTGTTTAACTTTCCCTAAATTGGTCCTTAGATCCTATATTCATCGATGTAGATCTAATTCTCATTTAATATTTATATTTCATTTGATTTAATAAAATAAGGTAGTGAGAGAGTGTTGTACGAGAACTCTGTTTGGTCAATTCAATGTCCTTGAATTGGTAATCATAAATTGTCAACCAAGGTGCGTATACTGATGACGTACGGGTGCACAATATGTGCTTAGAAGTTATTCATTAGGCCCTTTTGTATTTTTCAAGATCTAAAATCCAGATGGGGGTGGTGTTTGTCAATTGTATTAGTGTTGTAATTCTTAGGGATGCTGATTAAGTTTCCTAGGAATTAATCTCTATCCAATTAGTTTGTAGATGATGTCAAAGTGACTTTTCTTATGTTAGATTGTTTGGGATTTTTGACCTTAAATATCTATGCTACAGCTCCTAATTCTCTAAGTGCAAAAAGAAACCTATTTTATGAGTGATGAAGGAATACCATTAAACTCTATTGTTTTAGGAGAGGTCCTCTCGCTTGTTCAGTTTCTGCTCAAACAAAGTAACCTAAGCAACATCTATATTGTGAATTGAACACACTTAAATTACACTAGATAATACGTAAAGGAAAGAACTGTGCAGTCCCAGGTATAAAGAAAGTTAGATAACAGTCTAAACTAGGTATAAAGCAAATTAAAGTTCTTATGCAGATAACAATTCGCTGGCAAGATCATTACGCAACATTGTCACACAAAATAGAGCAATTGGAGAATTAAAGGCAATCAGATTGTATTTGATTAAAACCTGCCACTGTTTGTAGGGGCCCTCCACATAGTAGTTCAAAGCTTCAAATCAACACAACGCTTGCACACAAAAACCAATTTCATTCACACGAAATTCAAAAACTGTTCATAAACATATCATTCGGCACACACCCAAAAAACAGTGTGGCCATTAGCTTTATAGCAAGTCTCTTGGCATAACTGTATGAATAATTTAAGCCTAATATCTCTTAATCCTATATAAACTTATATCGTTAAACTGTCATTTTGCAATTCTGAAAGCAAAACGATAAGGTTTCAGTTGATCTCAGGTTCTATTATGCGTTAATCCAGCGGTTGACTTGGAGTTTGATCGTGATCTCCTATGCTTCTTTTAGCGAACAATTTTGAGTGGATAGGGAGGTATACAAGAGGGATTCATCCCCTATCCATCTGCACATTTTGCTACTAACCTGGAACTCTGGAACCTTGCGAACGATGAAGATAGCTACGGAATCCTGGACTAGCTGCGGAAACAGACTGATTTGGTAGCCAATTGTAACTTTAATTAAAACAATAGGGTATATAGTTTAATATGAACAAGAAAACCTCCGGATGCGGATGTTTAAGAGGAAATTAATGAGGATTAGACAGGGGGATGACAGGTGGCTAAACCACATGGCCACCTGTGTTCCCAACTGTGGTAATTTATGGCGAGCCACCATCAATCTGCAGGCGCCATTACTCTGGTGCACAGGTCGAGACACTCTCTGCAAGGTTAAGGCCATGACTTTGGCAAGCCTGCATACCTTCACCCCTTCCCTTCTGAATTGCTCCTGCCCCCATGATGCTGCTAAGACGAGCCCTCGCACGACTACAGGGAGGCGCTGCTGGATCCTGAGCTGCATTGATTTGGGGGATGGCATCCATATTTCTCAAAATGTTCACTGTGCTTTGAATTCTTCCCAGAATGTTACTATCTCTCACCTGAGTAGCTCTGTAAACTCCCACGCAGAATCTACGTTCACTGCAAGCACTTTTGTCATCTCGGCCCTCACCAGTGAGCTCCAACCTAGCTGCAAGATCATGCCACGTCTTCGCCACCGGATGCACAGTAGGCGTGGCAGAAATAGTCGCCCTCCCTCACCACCACCTCTTGAGCCAATGACCCCGTTGTCCACCCCTTCCTCCACTTCGTCCATAGGCCAATCCTTTGGTAGATATCCCGCCACCCGCAGTGGAAGAGGTCGAGCCCAATCCTTTGGCACTTGGAGAGTCAATGTTGCAACCCAAACGACCAACCCCACTGAGTCCCCTCATCATTTGCATCACGTGACCCAATTCCACTTCCACAACACCATGAACCACCTTGACATCATTGCCATTTTCACAGTGGCATTCAGTGAAGAGATCCGCCCGCAGGAGGCACAAACTCAAGACACAATTTAGGAGAAGGCGGATATCAACAAGCACAAGATGGCCCAGGAGAAGCAGGCCACCAGCGAACAGAAGTGCTCGGACAACATCTCTGGTTCTCGCAAACGCAAAGACACCCATGACAACACTCAGCATGGTAAGGACATCCCTGATGGCATGCAGATAGTCAGGGGCATTCTTGGTGGCATGCAAGCAATCAGGGGCATCTCTGATGACACACAAGTAGCTGAGGATGATTGGGATGAGTACAAATGTCTCATCGTGGAAGAGCCTCCTCCACGAAACGACACCTAGTGGGTCCATGCAACCAGGTTTCAATTTGCTGCTCCTACTCTCAGGGGATTTTTTAATGTTTTTTCAAAGTATGCTGTCAATTTTGGAATATTCCACAAACGCCTCTTTTGGTTTTTGAGTTGTAATCCTTGCATGGGCAACACTTATCATTGGTTTACTTAGACTGGTTTCCCCTTAGTGGGCAATCCTGTTTCAGTTCTAAATGTCCAATCATGATATAACCCTGTTCCAGCACTGCAAAGGCTGGAGCCTCACTGTATTTTACTGGTTTTATTAATAGAATTAGTATTACGTGGAAAAAAAATATAAACAAGAAAACATACTAATGCATACCTTCATCAAAACCTGGTAGATATGGATTTATTTAAGTGGTAAATACATATGAAAAAGAGAGGATCTTTAGGAAAAAAGGATGTCATGGTAGGACAATCTTCAGACTCTACATTCCCCCAGACTAGAGATGTTGTATGTCCTCATACACTTCTTCCTTGTCTTTTGCTTGTGCCTCTTGTTTGTCATCTCCTTGTTTCGCTGTTTTCTTCTTTTTGGGAGAGATTGGCATTCTAGGCTTCCTCATTAGAATTTTGTACTTTAAACTGATTATCTCTCTCTGCATAATTTTGTTCTCTTTCTTCAGCTTCTTGTTTTTCTGATACCACAAGCTTAGATGTAGGATCAGATTGTCACTCTTGGAAATCTGTATCTCACTCTGTCTTCAGGGCTTGATTTTCATTTTTAAGATACTGATTCAGTGTTTCTAGTTCAAATATTTCTTGCTTCAAGATGTTTGAGGCTGATTTTTCATTCACATGGTTGCTTCCTTCTCTAGGACTCTGTATTGTTTCCTTTGTTGTTGTCGCCTTCTTTTCCAGTGACTCTACGTAGTCATATATTTCCTGTTGTGCGGGGTCAATTCCTGGACTATGTATCAGGATTTCTAGAGGTGCGCTGTAAGCCTGTGGTGATGATCTTGGTGACCCTTTTGGAGAATTCCCAGGGCTTTCAATTGACTCATCCTCTATTGGCTCAATATTTGTTGGAGTGTTCTCTATTGGCTCATCTTCAGTTGGCTCATTTTCCTCATGGTTAATGTATTCTGTAGCCTTTGAGGTTGTTTGTGGAATCGTGCTCAACCTCATGCTCCTTCTCAACCCTGGGGTTTATGTTTTCTACACTTTCCTCCTCTTATTCTTTGATTTTTATTTTAGAGGAGAGGTTTTAGTTTGTGAGAATTCTTCTTTACCTGGGCTAGCTTTCTTTCTTCTAGGGTTTCCCCTCTTCATTCTCTACAAAAATTTTACTATAGACAGCTCTTCTTCTGTTACCTCTATCTGAGTTTGAGGTGCCTATTCGTTTATCATTTCTATGGTTTTTTTTCTCCCTCTGAGGGCCCTGCTTCTACTTGATTTTTCTGGGGATTTTTCACAAAAATGGTTTCTTATTAGGAAACTCTCCCAGTCATCCCCTATACTTCAGAGATGAAATTTGACCAATATTTTTACTAGACCATGATGATACATGGTGTTTTCTATGCATTGAATTTTCTTCTAAACATTTGTAGCCATTTTCCTGAGGCTATTCAAGAGGAAATAGGGGAGGTTCATCTAATGATCCTCGAGGAAGTGCATCATCATTATAACACGATACAAATAAATTTGTCCTAACCTACCCTCAAAAGTGATAAACTTCTAAAGCACAAGTAATAAGTTTCTCCATTTGTTTTTAAGAGCAGAGCTTGGAATACCTTTTTTGTAGACTGTGGTGTCCATGTTCATATTCTTGAGAAAACCTTCCTGTCCTCGCTATCAATCCCTCTATTTTTAAACCATTTTTCTCCATGTCTTGGCAACTCGGCGGCATCAACGATCATAGGCTCTGTTACTCTGAGTTTTATGTCCCCAATTTCAGCCTCCATTCCATCGAATGAGTGCGCAAATGTCTTGGTTACCTATTTGTGGAAGTTGTTAAATTTCTCAATGAATTGCAACCATTGTCTTCTTTGCAGCAACTCCCTAGTTTGCGGGTACCCCTCTAGGAATTGCTTTCCCGTTGGCTTAGTTCAAACAATTACCCCCATGCCAAAGGATGCTTTGCCTTGAAGATTGGCTACCTTGATAGGAAAGTGGGACTGGTAGGGTTTGCTAGCTGGCGGAAAGATGGAATGACTATGGAAGAACAGAGGAATGTAAGAATAGGGAAGAATGAATGGATTATCAAAATGATTATGGGAATGAATTCGACTATTAGGCGCATTCAAACTTATGATTTAGTAATTAATTTGGCAGATTTGGCACAAGGTCGTGACATGACTTTTAGAGTTGTGGCATATGATATTTCGTTAGACGGCCATTACCCTTAGGTTATAATGATTGCACTTTAGTACTATATTTTCTTACTCATACATGCTATATAACCTTCCCTATTGTTAAATAAGTAGCACGTACCTTTTAATTTTCTATTGCTAACCTTATTTGTTGTCCTTTAATCTCCTGCATGTGTCTTGTTGTCAACTGTCCTTTAATCCAGATCACCAGGTTTTCTTGTAGACTTCAAAATTTCCAGGCTTTAGAAATGTGTTTAGCTGTGGAAGTTGTCCACACTGCGGAAAGTTGTTGTTTCTGCAGCTTAAGAGAAAGAAACCTTTAGTAGATGAACTTTGTTGTTTATTTTTTTCTTTTGAAAAGAAAATTTGAAGTGCCAACAAGTTGGTTTTCACTTTAAATTTCTGTATAAACATGCCAACAACATGTTAGGTTTCATGTTTATACAAAATTTATTATTATTTTTTTTCATCTATATATATATATATTTGAAGAACAAACTGAATGAAAATTTCTAATGTGGAAAAGAAGAAGAATTCTTCTTGACCATTTTCAGTTTTGAATTATCCTAGAATATTTTAACAAATTCCTCTCTTGTTAATGGTTTTTGGTAAAGCTTGAGTTGATGTCCATTTACTAATAGAGGAGTTCTTTCTTCGTCAATAGTCCTGATTCTAACTGCACCATTGTCAAAGACATTCTTGTTAGGATATTCTGACACATAGGAATATAGTTAAGTATAACTTGGTCTAGTATAGAGTTAGGTAAAGTGTGTTTCTTTACTATGTACTTTTGTAACTTACAATCCGATGGTCACGATATGTA
>APFE031305646.1:32247-47696 GCA_000404065.3 Pinus taeda
CGCGTTGGCTCAGGCCATGGACTGTTTCCCTCTTTGAGGGTTTTAACCACGTCAAAAATATTGGTGTATTGATCTATGATCTGTTTGTGAGCGGTGTCCTTTGGTGTTCTGTCTGAGGAACTTACCCTGTAAATTCCTACAATTCTCAACCTCATAAGGTCCAAGCCCATGGGTTTGGATTTTCCCTTGAAAATTTTTGAATTTTGAATCAAAGAGAAATGCCCAATCTCTCGGATGAAACTTCATTTCTTTAATGTGCTTATCATGCCATCTTGACCTCTATTGTTGCACTAAGCTGGTCCTCTGGAAGGCCTCTTGTTTGATTTCATCGAGCTCATTTAATTGTGTCATCCTTTGCTTATGGGCTTCTGACAAGTCAAGATCTAACTGGACTATTGTCTTATAGGTATGGATCTGGAATTCTATTGGAAGTAAGACTTGCTTCCCATAAACAAGTTCATAGGGAGTATGCCCTGTAGTATATCTCCATGTAGTACTATAGGCCTATAAGACTTTTGGAAGCTTTTCCACTCAGACTTTCCTATGTAGATGTACAATCTTTGTAAGGATAGCTCAATCACCTTATTTGTGGACTCAACTTGTCCATTGGCTTGTGGATGGTATGGAGTTGACTTCTGATGTTTTATCTTGTATTGGTCCACAAGCTTCTACACTAGTCTGGATGTGAACTATGTCCCTTGATCTGTTACAATTTCTCTTGGAACACGAAAACGAGTAAAAATATCCTTAAAAAGAAACGAAACTACAATATTTTCAGTAGCAAAAGGAAGTGATTTAGCTTCTACCCATTTAGTGACATAATCAGTACATACCAGGATATACTTCTTTTGCTTTGAAGGTGGGCTGATTGGTACAACAAAATCCAGTGCCCATTTTTCAAATGGTTCGATAAGTACCTGTGGTTGCAGTGGCATCTCATTTGAAAGAGTAGGTTTGCCCATTCTCTAAAAACTGTCACATCTCTTAACATATTCCTTGGTGTCCCTGAAAATGGAAGGCCAATAATATCCTAAAAGTAGGATTTTGTAAGCAGTTATCTTGTCAGAAAAATGTCCTCCACATGGCTCATCCTGGCAAGCTTTTAGTATCTCTGGTATTTCGTGCTCCCGAACACATCTTCTAATGATGAGGTCTGGTCCTGTCTTATATAATTCCTCATTTATCCATGAGTAGGATGTGCTATTGTGGACTATTCTTCTTTTTTCTCTAGGAGATAAATGAAATGGCATTTTTCCCGTGGCCAAATAGTTAGCAATATCTACATACCAAGGTGATTTAGTAGATATTACAAAGAGATATTCATTAGGAAATTTATCTTCTATGGGTTGATCATTGTTTTCATTTTGTATTCTAGATAGAAAATAAGCAATTGTGTTCTGTTTTCCTGGTCTATCTAGAATGGTTATGTTGAATTCTTGTAAAAGTAGGAGCCATCTAGTTATTCTTCCATTAGTGACGGGTTTATTCATTAGGTATCTAATGGAAGAATGGTCTATGTGGAAAAAGGTTTCATAGCCAATTATATAATGTCTGAATTTATTAATGGCATGAATTATAGCTAAGAACCCCTTTTCAGTTACAATATAATTTAACTCCGCAGGGGTTAAATTTTTACTAGTACAATAAATGGCATAAGGAGTGAGATCTTTTTGTCCTAAAACAACTCCTAAGGTTGAATTTGAAGCATCTATTGAGATATGGAAAGGAAATTTCCAGTTAGGTCCTTTTAAGATGGGTGCTTCAGAAATTCTCTTTTTCAATGTTTCAAAGGCAACTTGACATTCAGATTCTGAACTGAATTCATAGTCTTTGGTGAATAATTTAAAGAGTGGGGATGCAATTTTTGTGAAGTTTTCTATAAATCTTCTATAGTATCTGGTAAAACTGAGAAAAATTCTAACACCCTTTTGACAACTTTGCACTAATAACTTGGAAATAACTTCCACCTTAGATGAGTCTACCTTAATTCCATCTCCAGAAATAAGGTGACCTAAAACAATTCCCTTGTTAAACATCATCAAACATTTTTATTGGATTAGTGAGAGGTTTGTTTCTTGACATCTTATTAAGACTTTCTCTAGGTTTTCTAGTGCTTCATTGAAACAATCCCCATAGACTGTGAAATCATCCATGTACACTTCCACACAATCATGGATAAGGTCAGAGAAAATGCCAAGGACTTCCCTTTGGAATGTGGCTGGAGCATTACATAACCCAAATGGAAGTACTTAGTAAGCATAAGTTCTCCGTGGACAAGTGAATGTGGTTTTATCTTGATCTTCAGGGGTCACCTGAATCTGGTTGTATCCATTGAACCCATCCAAGAAGGACAAATATTTTTTCCCTGCTAAAGTATCTAAGACTTAGTTTATGAAAGGTAACAGAAAGTGGTCTTTTAATGTTGCTTTATTCAACTCCCTGTAATTGATGCATACTCTCCAGTTTCCATTCTTTTTAGGGACGATTACTAGGGGTGAAACCCACTGGCTGTCAGATATGGGATAGATGAAAGTTAAATTTAATAATTTATGCAATTCTTCCTTAACAATTTCTTTTAGATTTGGGTTCATTCTTCACTGCAGTTGTCTAACTGGTCTTGCATTTTGTTCAATGTAGATATGATGTATGCAATTTTTAGGATCAATCCCTCTCATGTTAGTGTACTCCCATGAAAAAGTAGAAGAATGTTTTCGTAAAATTTCTATCAATTGTTTCTTTTGCATGTCTTCCAAATTTTCATTGACATTTAAGGTTTTTCCTGGAAAGATTTCTATCAAGGAATTCCCCAATTTTTCCATGGATAACAATGATACTTGTTTAAAAAATACGACAGAACGCGCGCGCTCTTATGAGATCTGCTAGGTCTGCAATTTTCTGCCGCCGCCATGGCTGCTCCAGGGGGTGCAGAGCCATCTCCCATCCCTCCGCTTTCTCCAGCAGAAGCATTCAAGAACATTCTAACGCAGAGAGGGAAAAAACGAATGCAGCCTGAAGTCCCAAAGTTTATTAAAAAACTTGAAGAAATTCCAGAAATAGCTCTGCCAGAAGACCAAACAATCAAAATCGCCCTTGCCCTGGCTGATAGAGGTTTAGTAGGGCAGTTTATGGGTCGATGGCCATCATCAAAATCAACTGACGAATGGGTGCAACGAAACTGGAGACCCATGCTTCCAAACAATGTGATCAGCTACGCGGTTGGAAGGGGCTTTTTTATCTTCGAATTCACTACCAAGGAAGACCGAGACCTGGTTTTCAGAAATGGCCCATATTTCATGGGAAACCAAGGTCTATTTCTGAATAAATGGACACCTGACTTTGACCCCTCAGTTGATGTGCCAAAGGAGGTTCCTGTTTGGGTCTGGCTACCCAATCTGCCAATACACTGCTGGAGTTATCAAGCACTGCAAAAGATAGGAAATGGACTGGGCAGATTCATCGACAAGGCTGATAACAAGGGCCAATACACCTATGCCAGAATATGCGTGGAAGTTGATCTAGAAGCTGGACTACCGGAAGCCATCAAGCTGACAGTAGGAGACTGGCACCATTTCCAGAGGCTGGACTACGAGCAACTTCCGTTTAAATGCAGAATCTGCCATGAACACGGCCATTTTCAACGAAACTGCCCCAAAGCACCATCAGGGGACAAAGAGGAAGAAGAAGGATGGAAGGAAATAAAAAAGGGAAAGGTAGTATCAAAGCCAAATGAGAAGAAGCAGACAGGACCAAAGGGGAATCCCCAGCCCAATGACAAAACCAAACCAGTCTCAAATGAAGGCCCATCCACAGCTGAAAAGGGGGAGGCCTCAGAGAAAAATGAAGAAACAGAAGGCTAGCCGAAGGAAAAGAAAGATACCGAAGAAGAAGATCAAGGGGAAAACGTAGACAACGACGAGCACATTAGTCTTGCCTCTGACTCAGGAGAAGAATCAGAAGAAAGAGAATCCGAATCAGACAACTTACAAATCTCCCCTATCAAATCAACCAGGGGCCGGAAATCCAAGAAGAAACAGAGAGAGGAGAAAACCTACAGGGATGTTCTCCAAGGTTCCCAGAAAACTCTCAAGGGAATGATGAATACCAGATCCGGTCGCAAGAATAACAAGGCTCCAAAAGGAGCCACTCCCCCCCACTCCAGTAAATAATGAAATACGTCTCCTGGAATTGCAGAGGATTAGGTAGCAGGCTGAAAGAAGAGGCCCTGAGAGACATTGTAAGGTTGCATATGCCTGAAATCTTTCTCATCCAGGAGACAAAGATGGAGGACTTTCTTCTCCTCCAAACCAGCAAAAATTTCTGGCGCAAAGGCCCTGGAAGAGCTGTCAGTGCTAGAGGTGCTTCTGGTGGGATCGCCTCCTTCTGGGACAGCTCCAAATACAACTTGATTCAAGAAGAAAGTTGCCAGCACTGGATTTTCACTCAGCTCCTTCACAAAGACTCCGGTCAACAAGTAAGTATATTTAACCTATATGCTCCGGTCATTCCATCGGAGAAAAAATTTTGCTGGGACTCGCTCCAGTCCTTTCTTATTTTGCACAGTCCAGAAAATATCATTATTGCAGGGGATCTGAACGTAACTCTAGTTGCTGAAGAGAAAAAAGGTGGATCACCTGTAAGGGACCCTGCCAGAGAATGGGTAGAAGACATCATAATCGGCTGGGATTTGGAGGACATCAAACCTTCAGCTGGGAAATACACTTGGCCTAATAAAAGATTAGGCCCCAGCCATATTGCTGCTCGCTTGGACAGATTCCTTGTCCAATCCTCCTTCCTTACTAGCGGGCTAATGGCATCATCCAAAATTTTGCCCAACTGCACCTCCGATCATAAGCCAATAAGTCTCGAGCTCTCCATGGATGGCTTTCTCGGACCCATTCCATTTAGATTTAGTCCATTATGGATTCAGCAAGAAGGATTCAATGAGGTGGTTGCTGAAGCCTGGAACCAGAAAATTCAGGGATCCCCCTTCTTCGTATGGGAAGAAAAGTTGCGAGCCCTTAAGAGAAGGCTCAAGGAGTGGGCTAAAGCTTTGAAAACACCTGCTGCCAAGAGAAAATAGTCTATAGAAAACCTTGCTGCCCTCCAATCTTCAATGGAGAATTCAGTTATTACCCAAAGTGTGCTCCAAAAAGAAGTTGAGTTGCAAAAAGCCCTTCATAAAGCTAGTAGGGATGAAGAGGAGTACTGGAGACAAAAATCTAGAAATTTATGGTTACAGGCCGGCGACAAAAATACTAGTTTTTTCCACAAACATGCAGAAGCTCGAAAGCAATTTAAAAATGTTTCAGAAATCTGAATCCGAGATACAGTGGTTAACGATTTTGAAGGCATCAAGGGAGCAGCATTCTCCTTTTTTAAAGATCTCTATTCAGCACCTGATGACCAGCCTATAGATCCCCAAGCATATCCGTATAATCTAATCCCCTCCTGTGTGCATGACCCTGTCAATAATATGCTGACTGCTCCGATCAGCATGGATGAGCTCAAGAAAGCCTTGGACTGCATGGAACCGGATAAAGCGCCAGGGCCTGATGGGTTCACTGCTAGGTTCTATCAGTCTTGTTGGTCAATTATCAACAAAGACCTTCTGAGAATGGTAAGGAAGTCTCAAGTATGCGTAAAGATAGGAGGCAGCACCAATTCAGCCTTCCTGGCATTGCTTCCAAAAGAAAAAGGAGCTTCAGATTTCAGTAGATTTCGACCCATATCGTTGTGCAACACTAGCTATAAATTGATTACCAAAATAATATCCCTACGCCTCAAGAATATTCTGCCAGACATCATTCCGGAGAACCAAGGAGGCTTCATCAAAGGGAGAAAAATACTGGATAACATAGTGCTGGTTCAAGAGGCAGTTCATTCAAGTGGACAGAGAAAAGAGAAAGGAATGGTAATAAAACTCGATCTGGCCAATGCATTCGATAGGGTGAGGCATGACTTCCTGTTTGCTGTTATGATAAAAATGGGCTTCTCAACAAACTTCACAAATTGGGTGAAAGCCTGCATTGCCTCTCCTGGGATTGCCCCGTTGGTAAATGGAAGATCGACTGAATTTTTTACAGCCTCCAGGGGTTTAAGACAAGGTTGCCCGCTGTCCCCGCTTCTCTATGCTATTCAAGCCTCTGTGCTTAGTTTCCAGCTCGATTTCTGCCAGCAAATCCAAATTCTTCCAGGCCTTAGAATGGTGCAAAATGTCAAAGAAATAAACCATGCCCAATTTGCTGACGATACACTGCTTCTAGGTGGAGCGAGCATTAATTCTGCCAGTTCTTTCAAAAAGGAACTGGACATCTATAAGGAAGCTTCCAACAGTAAGATTAACTATTCAAAAAGTACAATCTATGGCTGGAATTGCTCAGCTAAAAATCTTGCTGACATAGCTAGGCTTCTTGAAATGAAAATCTGTCAAGACTGGGAATCATTCAAATATCTTGGGATCCCTATTTTCAGATCCATCCCTAAAGTTTCCCATTGGATTCCCCTTTTGGACAAGCTTAAGCTCAGAATACATGCCTGGGGAGCCTCCTGGCTGAACACTGCTGGGAAAATTATCCTTATAAAATCTGTCTTAACAAGCATGCCTCTTTTTCAGCACTCCATTCTCCTTGCCCCCAAAACCTTTCTCAGTAAAATGGATGGTATGCTGAGGAGATTCCTGTGGGAAGGGGGGAAAAACAATGAAAGAAGGCTTCATTTAGTAAATTGGGATACCATTAAGAGACCATTCATAGAAGGAGGTCTGCAAATGAGAGACTTGGCTGCCCAAAATCTAGCTCTAGGCTCAAAAATTCTGTGGAATATAGTGGCAGGGAAAATAAGCTGGAGCAAGAAAGTACTGTGGAAGAAATACTTTCAAGGTCAACGTTTGAGATGTCTGGACCTTCCTCAAAAAATCTCCAAAGGCTCCCCAATATCCAAGCTTTGTATTGCAGCTCTGGACAACTTCAGCTCCAACCTTTACTGGATCCCAGGTAATGGGAAAAAAATAAGAATTTGGAAAGACCAGATTCTTGGAGGCCAGCCGCTTCAGCATATAAAAGATCTAGCAAATATTAAACTATGGCTGCATTCCAACAATAAAGAAACACTTTGGGACATTTCCAATTGGACGGAGGATGCTGACAGAAGATGGGACAGCTGGAATCTTGGAGAGGTTCCACACCATTTGCAAGCTGAAGCTTCATTACTATTAGACAATCTGCAAGGAAAATCTCCATTGTCAGCAACAGCCAAGGACAAAAGAGGGTGGGGCTCCCATACTGGTTCCTTCTCGGTTGCTGAAGGATACAAAAGTTTAATTTCTGTCCCGAATGTTCCTCCAGACCCAACGCAATGGAAATTCATATGGACCTTTCCTTCTCTCCCAAAAATAGACTTCTTCTGTTGGACGCTTGCTCACAACAGTATTCTCACAGGAGACAACCTGAGAAAACGAGGAATGGAAGGGCCTACCAGATGCCCCTTATGTATATCAGAGGAAGAAACAGCTAATCATCTGTTGTTGCAGCGCCCCTTTGCCAAGGCAGTCTGGAAGGGGGTTCTGAGTTCAAGGGCGGATAAGATTGAGCTACCGAGAAATGTGCCAACCCTGCTTCACGAATGGGCCAAGCTTTCTTCTTTCTGTTTCAAAAAAAAAAACCTTCTTAAGAATGCTTGGATGTGGACCCCTAAATACATCTGCTGGAAGTTATGGCTAGAAAGGAATAACAGAATATTCAGAGGAGAAATCTGCACTTCAAACAACATTATATCCAAAATTAAAGCTATCTTGGGAGAGACATTGGAAGCTAAGCCAGCCTTAAGGAATGAAGCAAATCTGGACAATGAGGAGGAGCAGTGGCTGAAAGAGTTTGTTCCGAACAATCAACCCACCCCAACTACTCCAGCCTCCTGCCATGCTGGGTGGGAAATTCGCCTGGAAGAACAGGAATTTCTAAAGTGGAGATCGGCACTTGAGGACCATTGTCTATTCTTCGACGGGGCCTCTAAAGGCAATCCGGGAGCTGCGGGAGGAGGTGGAGTTCTACTAAATCCTGACGGTTCTGTTTTGCTCAGGTATCATTGGGGCCTGGGAATCGAATCCAACAATAGAGCTGAAGCTCTAGCATTGTGGCAGGGGCTGACTCTGGCTCTCAATCGAAATATTCAATCTCTGATGGTCATCGGAGATTCTCGGCTCATTATTCAAGCAATGAACTCTTCATCGAACCAGTTGCAGATCCACTTAGGCCGAATTCTCAAGAAAGTTAGACTAATGCTGGCCAAGTTCCGGAAAATCTCCTTTTTTCACATATTAAGACAGCTAAATGCCTAAGCTGATTCGGAAGCCAACCTGGGTTCCGCTAGAAGCCAAAGAACCCTCTCAGTTAACCTGGAGGAATCCCTCTGCATCATCCCTTAATAGGCTCATCCAAGCAATCTGATATTTCAGATGTATTGGGGATCAGCTTCTGATCCAGATTCCTCGGATTCCCTTCAGGCTTTTGCAGCCCTTCCAGGATTCAATTACTCCAAGCTCCAAAAGAAGGCAACCAAGGAAAATAAGACGCATTGGATCCTTTGTTTTGCTGGCCAATATATTCTGTTTTGGAGGAATGCGATGTTCAGGTGGGCTCCAGGCTACTCCTCCCCCAACGGTTCCATCGAATGCTACCTTCAAAAGGAAATATAAAATTTTCATTAGCGCAGAACAGGGTTTCAAATCACCACCTTCAAACCATCAAATGCGCAGTTGCAGCCCTTCCAGGATTCAGTTACTCCAAGCTCCAAAAGCAGGCATCCAAGGAAAATAAGACGCATTGGATCCTCTGTTTTGTTGGCCAAAATAATCTGCTTTGGAGAAATGAGATGTACAGGTGTGCTCCAGGCTACTCCTCTCTCAACGGTTCCACCGAATGCTGCCTTCAAAAGGAAATATAAAATTTGCATTAGCGCAGAACCGGGTTTCAATTCAGAGACTTCAAACCATCAAATGCGCAGACAAGCAAGATCGTTAGTGGAGGTTAGGCTAAGAATGAAGATCAAAGATGGAAGACGCCAGTTCAAGTTGAAGCAACTCAAATTCGGAATGTCCAGCTGGAAACAGAGATTGAGGATGGCAGTTCATCCCTCACGTTGAAGCAAGTCAAACTCAACAATCTTCCAGAAGTAACAGGTATCAATCAAGACAAAAGCTCCGGTATTGATGATCAGTTTCTTCAGGCAGAGACTAAGCATTTACTCTCCGCAAAAGGCGACTCTGTGACAAAGAACGCCCATGGACTCACTGTGTAGCAAGAACTTAGAGAGAAAAGGAAATGAGGAATTTTCCCAATGTAAAAGCACGCGGTAGCTATTTTGCCACCCTTCAATAAACTAACCGTTACCAAAAAAAAAAAAAAAAAAAAAAAAAAAAAAAAAAAAAAAAAAAAAAAAAAAAAAAAAAAAAAAAAAAAAAAAAAAAAAATGATACTTGTTTAGAGGAGAGATATTCATTTTGACTATGCTCATAATGTGAGGAAGATTCATTATTTTCTAGTAAATTCAATAGTTTGTCTTCCTCTTTTACTTGTTCATTGACAAAAATAGGTTGTATATCTTCTCCATCTTCTATCCATTCTTCAATTTTTGTATCTATTGTTGTTCTTGTAGGGGGGTATAATGTAAATTTCTTTGTATAATTTCCATATGAGATAACATATCCCCTGACCTATAGCCGATAAAAGCATTTGATGTAGCCAACCAAGGCCTTCCTAGAATTAATGGATGTCCTCCTAGATTGTTCTTGGGTGTTAAGACCATGAAATCAACAGGATATTCCCAAGAATCTAAAGATACACAAATATCTTCTAACACACCATCTAGTTTAATAACATATCTATCTGTTAATTGCAATAAGGTTGGTTTGTATTGAAGGTTAGGAGGCCTAAGTGTGTCCATAACTTGTTTGCTCATTATGTTTATGGTTGCTCCTAGGTCAATCAATGTGTTTGGTATTTCAGTTCCATTGATGTGAATTTTTACAATGGGGCTTCCTGGGCCTAAATATTTTTGAATTGTTGTATTCCCCATCATAATGTCTGCAATTTTTCCAACTAACTAAATTCTTTTTATATCTTTTCTTCTTCTCCCTGAACGTTGTGTACTTAATTCCTTAATTGTTTTTGCAAAAATTGGTATTTCTTTTATGGCTTGCAATAAAGGAATCTCAATACAAACATTTCTCAATTCATCCATCATATTGTAATCTAGAAAGATAATTTGTTTCTCTAATCCTTCATTGATTTTTAACCTTTCTGGGAAAGGTGGTTTAATTGATATTGAAGGTTGTTCTATGATAGGAGCATCTATTGGAATTTCTTCTGTTTGTTTAGTTTCTTTTTGAGGGAGAGAAGTCTCCCCTTCTTCTGATTGATTCTTATGTTTTCAAAGATCATATTTTGTTTTTTGAATGACAACAGGAGGGTTTTTTGGTAATACTCTTCCAGACCTTAATTGGACATTGTTTAGGTCTAGCGGGGTTATCACATAAGTTTGAGGATTATGACCCTGCATGTTGTATATTGATTGTTGTGGTATCTTATTATTAGGATTTGGAAGTGGTTGAGAGGGTAATTGATTTGATTTTTGTGGAAATGGTAGGAAAGTTGCGGGTTTTGATTCTATACTGGGACTTGTGGAAATTGATTAGCTTGAGGAATTTGATTGGACGGGGTTAAGAATTGTGGTGGAAGGTAGGATGGCGAGTATTGTTGATATTGAGCATAGGCTCCATAAGGATTTTTCCATCCTTGATTCAAAGGTTGTGATTGTGGCAGAGCCCAAGGCTACCAGGCTGAATTCTAATTACTTTGTGAAGGCTGGGAAAATCGTTGTGGTCTAAATCCTTGTGATTGATTTGGTTGGGGGTTTTTCCATGGTATTTTGACTATAAAGTAGAGAGGTTCCACTGGTTCTGATATTCCTTCCTCATTGAATACAACCTTAAGACCTGGTAAGGATGGACTTCCTTTGTATCATGATTATCTGCACATATGACACAGGTTTCTATGGCTTTTGAGTCTAAGGGACACTCTCTTAGAGCATGTTTCTTCCAACATTTGGGACAGAAGACGGATAATGCAACAATTTCGGAATTTTGCTTGTTTTGTATTTTAAGGGTGTCTATTTGTTCACTTAGGCTCCCTAAAATATATGTTTTAAAGGTGTCAAGCAGATTTTCTATTTCTGCCCTACTAACTGTCCCGACTGCAGATTTTTTTATTCTTGATAAGAGAGGGTCCCTAGGACTCTTTCCAACTCTTGCTTTGCCCCTTGAGATATGTACACATAAATCACAAATATCTACAAATGGTAGTTGGGAAATATCTCCTTTTCCAGTTAGGTTAAGGAGATTGATCCATTCATCTTTAACAGCTCTGAGTAAAAGAGATTTTAAGGTTTCTTCATCCAAATTATCCATTTTTTCTCTTTTAACATTTAAAAAAAACCTTTCTACCAAGTCTTCAAGATTCTCTTCTTCTTTTTGTGTCATTTTGAAGACTTCATCTTTAAGGTTACTAGGCATACAATAATATCTATACTTGCCTAAGAAAGCCTCTTTCATCTGTGTCCATGTTGTTATGGAATGCACTCCTAGACTCATGAACCATTTTACTGTTGAGTCTTTTAATGTGGCGGGGAACAATTTCAACTTTTGAGCATCATGCAGATAGTCATATGATCTACATAATACTTCAAATTTGAAGAGAAATGTTTCCAGATCTTCGTTTCTTTTACCATGGAAATTAGGAAGAATCGAGGGTGATATATTTTTCATTGTGAGGGTTGTATCTTCATCAAGAATAGGGAATCTCGAAGGATCTTGATTTCCTCTACCTCTACCCTCTCCTCTGCCTCTACCTCTTCCTCTTCCTCTAGCTCCAATCCTATCTTCTTTGCCATGGACATTGTGTACTTGTCCTTCCCCTTTTTTAGCCATGATAAATTCTTTGGAGCTAAGGTAGTGTTCTTCTAATCTTTCTGGTTCCTCTATTAATGGTTGTTCAGAATAATTTTCCAATTCCTCTTATTCACTAGGAATTTCTATTTCTTCTCCCATAATTTGTTTGCCAGTGGGGGATAGAAAGACTACTCCTATGGTTGGGGATGTAGGATTTTCTTCAATTACAACTTCAGTAGAAGAAGTAGGTGAAGTAGGTGAAGTACGAGTGCACAATACATGCTTAGAAGTTATTCATTAGGTCGTTATGTATTTGTTAAGATCTAAACTCCAGATGGGGGCGATTTTTGTCAATTGTATTAGTGTTGTAACTCTTAGGGATGTTGATTAAGTTTCCTAGGAATTAGTCTCTATCCAAATAGTTTGTAGATGATGTGAGAGTGACTTTTCTTATGTTAGATTGTTTGGAATTTTTGACCTTAAATCTCTATGCTACAACTCCTAATTCTCTAAGTGCAAAAAGAAACCTATTTTATCAGCTATGAAGGAATACCGTTGAACTCAATTGTTTTAGGAGAGGTCCTCTTGCTTGTTCAATTTTTGCTCAAACAAAGTAACCCAAGAAACATCTATATTGTGAATTGAACACACTTAAATTATGCTGGATAGTAAGGAAAGGAAAGAACTGTGCAGTACCAGGTATAAAGCAAATTAGATAACAATATAAACTGGGTATAAAGTAAATTAAAATTCTTATGTAGATAACAATTTGCTGGTGAGATCATTATGCAACATTGTCACACAAAATAGAGCAATTGAAGAATTAAAGGAAATCAGATTGTATTTGATTAAAACCTGCCATTGTTTGTAGGGGCCATCCACATAGTAGTTCAGAGTTTCAAATCAACACAACGCTTGCACACAAAAACCAATTTCATTCACATGAAATTCACAAACTGTTCATAAACATATCATTCAGCACACATCCAAATAACAGTGCAACCATTAGCTTTAAAACAGGTCTCTTGGCACAACTGTATGAAGAATTTAAGCTTAATATATCCTAATTCTATCTAAAATTATATCGTTAAACCATCATTTTTCTATTCCAAAAGCAAAACGATAAGGTTTTAGCTGATCTCAGGTTCTGTTCTGCGTTAATCTAACGGTTGACTTGGAGTTTGACCACGATCTCCTGTACTTCTTTTAGCAAATAGTTTCGAGTGGATAGGAAGGTATCTCGGAGGGAGTCATCCCCTATCCATCCACACCTTTCACTGCTGACCTGGAACTCTCGAACCTCGCAAATAATAAAGATAGCTATGGAATCCTGGACTAGTTGCGGAAACAGACTGATTCGGTAGCCAATTGTAACTTTAATTAAAACAATAGGGTATACAGTTGAATATGAACAAGAAAACATACTAATGCATACCTTCATAAAAACCTGGTAGATATGGCTTTATTTAAGTGGTAAATATATATGAAAAAGAGAGGATATTTAGGCAAAAAGGATGTCATGGTAGGACAATCTTCAGACTCTACAAGCTCCTAATTTTATTTTTGGGAACCAGTCCTTTTATTGTTGGAATTATGGCTAACGTGTTGTCCTTTATGGAAACCTACTTGACAAATATGTTCTTGATGAAAACTTGATAATTATAGAACTTTTGTAGATGACATAAGTGATGGTATAGGTATTATGGAAAATAAATGGTATTTTAGTTACAAATGGATGAAAAATGTGAAGTTTGAAAAGTATATGCGACCCCTATGAAGAATAGTCATGTACATATGCAGGTTTTGTAAACAAAATTCACGTATATAATCTGAAGCATGGAAAATTGGATGCCTGGAGCCATTACCATGGTAATTTCCCATAGTAATTGTGACGAAAACGTCTATTGATCCCATCAACAAATACTAACAACATTACCAAAGGATTTTCTTGAGGTATTGGCAAAGAAAAAAGCTATATAAGGAGATGGAGATCAAGGAGCTAAGAATGCAATGTAATGAATCATTCATGTGTGATCTGATTTGGAACAGGTGTGCACCTGAGAGCAAGGAAAGGCTTAGATTTGAAAGATTTGAAGTTGCATTGAATATATGCTTGATTGATTTTCTTGTTTCAATGAATAACAATGCAAGATCTGTGGTTATGGCAGACTTATAATCATGAATATATATTTGTTGAGTTTTTTAGCCTTTGATAGTATGTGTGCAAAGATCTGGGTTTGACAAGTAATTTACAATGAAGTTTTGTTTTAGTAATTTAAAGATTTGTACGCAGTTTTGGGTCTATATAGTCACGTACATACACGGATATGCCTTGTAGAGGTCACATATATATTATGAATAATTTGTTTTAGGTTGTTGTCTAATTTGGATTTTGGTATTCATTGTGTTGAAATATATGTGGGTTTTATGCACGATAAACGCATATATACACAGGTCTAGTTAAATACATTTGCATATACATTCTAAGTTGAATTTGATCAGGGTTTGAATTGCTACTTGATGATGAAAGTTAATGATGTTTGTTCTATTTGCTATTATGTATCAGTGATGTCTTGATCATGATGATCTATGTCTGGCAATGTTTATTGGATTGATTTGGTTATTGATCTAAATTGGAGAAGATTAGTAATGCTGTACTAATTCCCCATTCAGAAATAAACCCAATATGCTTATCATTTGCATTTCAAGTGCTTAAGGATTCATAAAACTTTTGCAATTAACAGATTCCTATGAGAAATTCTTATGTAAATGTTATAAACAATATAACATAAAAGCATATGCTGAACAACAATAATATAACAACAGTGAACATTAATATACAACACACAACAAGCACATGATAAACGAGTTCACCCCTCCTGGGCTATGTCTCCTTGGTCCAACTTCCAATGGCTTGGGCCTCTCTATTATGCTCAAATTACACCAAAAGTGTGTTTACAATGCTCAGATGCCTCTGAAACCTATCTCAATGAGTTCAGAATACTCAAACATGGCCATCCAAACTTTTTTTCATCCCATTTGCATAAGAATTGAAGAAATTATGACTTCTCCCAGTTTCTCCACTAATTGTTCCACAAAATGCTCCAAAACCGACCAAAACCCCTTTTTTCGCTCCAAAATTCGTTAAGGAAGTGAAAATTTCACTACACCGCAGGCCATATCCCGTTGGCCATATCACAATCGCAATTGACTAAGCTACGTGCTCTTAATAGTACAAAATGATGTGATGTGGGGTTACGGACCCGACGGGATATTAAATCGGAACTTATAAAACTATCACATCTGGAATCCTCCTTCTCATCGTAATCGGCAAGTTTGGGCGGGCGTAAGGTCTTGTTTACCCGTCAGAACACCGCAATTGTGATTTCGTTGACCCGCTAGTGTATTAAAATGTAGCATAAAAATTATCGTGTCTGAGTCTATCGCATTCGGAACTCAACCGCGTCGGGGCCGATTCATGTTGCCACTTCTTTCCTGTGATTGCGAT
>APFE031305657.1:0-19591 GCA_000404065.3 Pinus taeda
CTACTTCTAAAGATTATGGATCTAAAACTCCTATAAATGGAAATGATGCTGATCAATCTAGTCAACCTTTTGTATCAATTCTACCTCCTTCTAAACCTTTACATATTGATAAACCAAACTCTTACATGGTAATTCATCTCCCTCCCAAATTCATCTTTTAATCCACTTGCTAGAACATCTTAGAATTATAATATTTTTGAAGGTTGGGCTCAGTCTCCTTCAACAATGTTGGCTCTTGAAGTGCTTCAAACATCTCCAACACAAAGGGAATTGCTATTTTGATCTATTGTAGAAATTGATCCTCGGGACTCTAATCTCATATTTTTTTATCTTGAAATTCATATTCGTAGACTCCTGCATCAACTGACATTTCAAATACCAATTCTTGTTAAAACCAAAAATGTCTTTTGTACTGTAATTGATGAGGGATCATCTACATGAATTATGTCTATTACTTGTTGGAAAGATTTGGGTTCTTCAACTATTAGTCAATTACCTACCACTCAAAAAGCCTTTGATGCAAGATGATTTTGACCTTACGATATTTTAAATGGCCTGCTAGTAGAACTAGAAGGTAAAATGGTTGCAATCGAGGTAGAAGTTCTTGATTCTTAACTTGATTAGAATATTTTGTTGGGTCGAATTTAGACTTATGCAATGTCTACAATGGTCTCATCACCTTTTCAAATGATGTTATTTCCTCATCAAGGAACAATAGTGAAAGTAGACCAGTTGTCTTATTATACTTATGATCCTAACTCTACTGGTACTGTACCCTTGTGGGGAAAATGATTACTCCTTGTGAAGATATTAGCATCAGTTTGCTTAAGCATTCATCATTTATGGGAATCTTTTCACTCCCCCCACCCAACACTTCTTCTAATGTTTCGCAGATCAATATGATCTTATCAAGCACTTTACAATCATATGATCCTTGGATTGTGCCTTCAGAATCTGATTTGACCGCATATGGTGACCAAATTCCTCTATGCCCATTGGAATTAGCTGATGAGGTTGTTCAATAGTTTTCAAAACCACTCCCCATTGAAAATTATCAAGTGAATATGATCATAGACGAGAATTCTCAATCTTCGTAGCTGGAACTGATATCATTTCATGATCCTTTTGATAACATGTTTCCAATAGATTAAAGTATCATGGAAGTTATGAATTTAGATGAAATACCTTTGGATGACTATCATCAGCATTCCTTTCTTATTTCCAACTTTGAAAATATTGAGAATAACTTTTCAACAAAATTTTCACCTAAGATTGTAGATAACCCCAAATTTCCTATATGGATTCTTATATCTAAATATGAAATGATTTAGAAAACGTATCTATTACAATTATGCTTAATATCTCAGTGAAACCTAGAATTATAGATAATGTTCACATAGGTGCCTCATGTTCACTTGACAAAATTCAGATTTACAAGACCCTATTCAAAGCATTCCGCAACATTTTTGCCTTGTCTTATAAGGAAATGACAAGAATCGACCCGAGTATTATAATTCATGAAATTAAGACCTACCCAGATGCTAAACCTATTAGACAAATATTACATCCAGTGCATCGTAGAAAAGTTGCCACTATCAAACTCGAAGTTGAAAAACTTTTAAAAGTAGGACTTATCTATCATTTTCCATTGACTAATTGGGTTTCCAACATCATTCCTGTTAACAAAAAGAAATTGAGAATTAAAGTATGCATCAATTATAGATATATTAACAAATTTTGTCCCAAAGACAACTATCCTACTCCCTATAGCAATAAAATAATCTATGATTGTGCTAGCAATGGAATATTTTCTTTCATGGATGGATTTTCTGGATACAATCAAATTAACATACCCCCTATGGATCAGCATAAAACCGTGTTCATTTGTCCATGGGGAACTTTTCTTATAGAAAAATTCCATTTGGACTCAACAATGTTGGAACCACCTTTCAACTGGCTATGTCTTATGCCTTTCATGACATTATGCATATTGTACAACTATATTTAGATTATCTACCAACCCTTCCATTGAAACATGAAGGTCATCCAACACATCTAAGAGCAATCTTCATCAAATTTCAGCATTAAAACATATGCTTAAATCCTCACAAATGTGTCTTTGTGTAAAACATGGTCGTTTACTGGGATTTTTTGTGTCAAAGGAAGACATTCATTTTGACCCCCTTAAGGTAGAGGCTATTCTTAATTTTCCTCTTCCTTCCAATTTACGATAATTCCAAAGTTTGTAAGGGAAAGAAAACTGTTTACGTTGATTCATTCTGAATTATGCAGAGCCAACTAAAGGTTTTTCTCGACTTTTGAAAAAAGGCATCTCTTTTATATGGGATGAAACGGCTCAAAAGGATTTTGATGTACTTAAACATGTGTTAACTCACACAACTTTGTTGCATCCACTTAATTATCACTGAGATTAAGTTTTGTATTTAGTTGCATATGATGTTACCATTGGTATGGTATTAGTTCAAGAGGATGAATTAAACAATGAGCATGTGATCTATTATTTAAGTAGCAATCTTACCAAAACTAAGGTTAAATATGCACATGGAGAAATTGTCCTTTGCAACTATACAAGTTGTCCAAATATTCTATCACTATATTCTTTTGCATAAAACAATAGTGGTTTCAAATTTCAAACCTATGGTTTACATTTTTACAAGACAATTTCTTGTGGGAAAATATTCTAAATGGAGTGTTATTCTATAGGAATTTGACTTAAAATTTGTGAAATCCAAGTCGAAGAAATCATTACTATTTGTTGAGCTGATTTGTGACTTTTCCTATTCTCAAACAGAAATCATGGAAAATAATTATCTTCTAGATGAATCACTCATTCTCATCATCACATTAAACCCTTGGTATGGAGATATTATTGTTTATATTCAAACTCAGTCTTTTCATCCTGAGTTATCTAGAACTAATCGTTGTCATATTCGGTATGAATATTAAAAATATAACTTTATCATCGTAGTGTTGATTCTATTTTTAGATGATGTTTGATGCATAATTAAGCCAAAAGAGCATTAAATTACTGTCATTCCAGAGCATGTGGCAGTCATATTTCAGGGTTTTCCACTACCCAAAAAGATTTTCTTGCTAGATATTTATCACCTTCCATGTTCAAATATTGTGTCACTACATTCCATAAATGTCATAATTGCCAAATATATCATCGCAAAATGTTTTCACATTCCACTCCTCTTCACCCAATTATTGTTGTCAGTTCCTTTGCAAAATCGGGCATTAATTTCATTACATGTAATCCTCACTCAACCGGGGGGCATGAGTATATTGTCCTAGTTGTGGATTATTTTACAAAATGGGTTGAGGCAATGCCTACATATAAGGATGATGGTGAAATTCCTGCTCTTTTCATATTCAATCATGTGATTTCTTGGTTTGGTGTTCCATAAACCATCATCATGGACCATGGAAGCCATTTTCAAAACTTTATGATGACTGAATTACTACAAATTTGGGCTTGCGTCACGATAGCTCAACTCCATATTACTTGCAAGAGAATCACCAAGTAGAAGCCATGAACAAAGTTTTGACCACTATTATTCAATGAATTATAGGAATTCATAAACGAAATTAACATTTAATTATTTTCTCATTTGTGTGGGCATATCACACCTCAACAAAAAGTAGAACCAGATTTACACCCTTCCAATTGGTTTATGGTCTAGAGGTAGTCGTACCCATTGAATGTGAAATTTCGTCAATGAAACTAGCAATCGAATTATTTCTAACTACTTTTTCATAGGAAAAATGTTTTTATACTTATCACATTTAGATGTGACTCGTTGTGATGTTGCATTGGCTAGTGAGACTCATAAAAACAATTTAAGGAAAACTTTGATCAAAATGTAAACCCTCGTATGTATTTAGAAGGTGACTTGGTCTTGGTTTATGATCAACAACATGGTAAGTTAGGAGCCGGTAAGTTCAAATCTTTGTGACATGGGCCCTATATCGTAAAATTTTCACTTGCAAGGGGTACTTACGAGCTAATTAACTATGATGGTATTCCTTTGGGTAAGCCCATAAATGGGCTTTACCTTAAAAAGTAGCATGCCTGATTTACTGCATGGGTACACTGTACATTTCTATATCATATTTTTTTGTGGCCATTTTACTTATTTTTTGCAAACACCTTCTATGGACCCTTCTTATCTTTTGTTACACTTCATTTGCATATGTCGATGCTCCCTAAAAATTATGTTGGATATGTTGATGGCGCTATTCATGGTACTAAGAACATGCCTTCCACAAATTAGCCTATTTACTCGCCCACTAATGAGTTAATAAGCCTGCATGGAATATACCTTAATCGAACGACAAAAAATATTGCAAAATATAATGCAGTTATTGAACTATTTTGTGATGTTATTTCACTTAGAATTCACCATTTAATCATTAGTGTAGATTCTTAACTCGTAGTATTTCATTTAAAGTGCATTTATTTAGTTAGAAGCTCTATAATGTTAAGGATTTTTTATGGGTTCGTCTCTTGGAAATAGAATTCGATTACATTAATTACCAACATGTTCCAAGAGATTTAAACACATTAACTAATGCATTGGAAAATTATGTGTTAAATTGACTTTTGCAACATTTGTAAAAAGAAAACAACAATCATTCAAATATTATACAAAATAACTTGAGCAAATAGAATTTGTCTTAATTAATCATAATGTCTATTAAAAATTTGAGTTTACAAAAATGTTGTCATCCAAGACCTATAAGTCCCCGTATACTTTATTATCAAAACATGCTAATAAACCAAAAATAAAATTAGCTCTATGACTAGTAACTAAGCACGATGCTCATGATAGCAGACGATGGTATGAGCCACTCATCGTAACAGATAGGTAATTCACCCAGGAATACCTACTGTGTTCCTATGATAATGAAGAGGAAAATCAGCAATCCCAATGTCTAAGATATCCAGAGTTAACCTCTCCAGGTTATTCTCAAGCTCAATCAGAGTCTCTATTGCATATGAATCTTGTGCCACAAGAAATAGTTCCTCATCACATTTGGAAAATAGCCACATTTCTACCGCTCTAATTGGTCCTAGATATGCATGATATTTTTAGATGATCAATCTTGGGTGCAAAAGCAAAAAAAATATAAAATATAAAACAACCAAAGGGAGAATTTTTACCTATATGACCCAATTGCATTCCTGCAAGAAGAGGAATGTTTGGATCACCTGTATAATCCATACCCACATATGGGTAATCCTCAATCATGATGATTTCGAGATTCAACAATCTAAGAAATGTAGAAGCATGTCTAACCACTAGACCATCACCACCTCCATGGTGGGCCATCAATGTAACCCACTACAACATATGAGGATCTCATGGACCTCTCATCTCCATGGAAAGCTATGGAAAAAGAATAGGAATCCTCTCCAAAGAAAATGACACTACTATGGAACCATACCCAAAGTTCTTTAGTCGTCCATTTTTTTCTCTGGTGATCCGTCCTTTTATATTGGTAGCAACTCCTTCACACCAATTGGACACATTGGGTTACAAGCCTAGTGAAATCTACATTTGAAATTTGGTGACAAGGTGAAGTATGGAACTTCCACATAGTCGAGCAATGGTAAATTCTATAGTCCTTTGTGGATGTCTTTGGATGTTAGTGATATCAATTCATCCACCACTAAGTTTTGATCTAGTAACAAAATGCTCATCCAAGTAATTTTATGTTGTTCCACTGCTTTTCCTACCAAAAAACAATGAGATATCAATTCCATGATGTGAGAGTCTTGTTAAGAAATATATATTATCAACATAAATGGTTAGTCTCTAATCTCCAATCTAAAAACACTGGTCTTGGATATTCCAATCTCTCATTATCATGTCAACCAATCTACTTGCGCTTTCATTCCTTGAATCAAATATTTGAGTAAGCCACAATTTTTGAATACTTGCATTGTATCCGAATCATTTAATGCTTCAACATCTTGAGCTTCATGTTTTCTCTCTCTCAATTCCATTCTGAAACACAAAAGACCTAAATCAATAAGAAAAAATGGTTAGAAGATGAACATGGAAAAATTTGCAAAAGATTTGAGTATTTTTTATTAATTTTAGATGCCCTCGTCACCTTGCGTGGTCATATTTTACATACAATGTGCACTTGAACATATCCACTTCAGGGAAATTGTGCAATCCAAATTCTCTCCGCATTGGGAAAATTAGGCTTGAGCACCCCTGATTAAGAGCAACCGTGCAAGCCTGTGATCACACCCTAAATTCATAAATACACTCAAAAACTTAAAAACTACCATGAAATTGCAAAATAAAAATCTTCATTGTAAAGAGAAAAGAACAATCTCTTACCTGGAGAAGATGACACATGAAATGGTTCACTAGTATGACCACAATCTATAGTTGAATATTTGGGTGAAAATTCACTCTCAAGATCTCCCAAATGGTATAAACAAAATGGTAAAGAAGTTCTTACTTTTTAACTTTTTATAAGTAATGTAGGCCTATTAAAATAATATTTTTTGGCTATAGCTTCTAAATTTCAAAACATTTTATTTCTTTTACTATTTTGTGAGAAGTTATGATAATTTTTGCATTTGAATGTGTTTTTTACATGAATATTTATGTGTCCGGCCAGGCAATAACTCCACAAACCAAAAACTAATTCGTATATTATTCCACAAGGTAGATCTTCATTATATACATGAGGGAGAGACTATTCAGTTCATCACCTGATGACTGTTCATATTTATAATTTATTTATTTACATAAATTCACCCAATCACAAGGATTAGGTGACAACATTCCCCCCTTTAATCTGAAGGGATGTTGATGAGTCCAAGCATCATTCTGAATTGTTCAAGCTTTTCTCTTCCAAGTGCTTTGGTGAAGATGTTTGCAATTTGCTCAATTGTGGAACAATGACGAAAATGGATTGTTTTGGCCTCAACATGGTGTCGAATCAGATGATATTTAGTATTGATGTGCTTCGTTTGATCATGGAACTTTGGGTTTTTGGCCAACTTTATTCCAGAGGTATTGTCAATCATGAGTGGAGTTGATTGTACTTGTTTTACCTGCAAATCTTCAAGAATTTTCCTGAGCCACACAATTTCTTTTGTTGCTTCAGTTGCTGTCACATATTCTGCTTCTGTTGTGGAATTTGCTGGAACTAATTGTTTGTGTGATCTCCAGGAGAAAGGTCCTAATCCAAGACTCATAACATATCCTGAAGTTGATACCCCAGTTTCTTTGTCTCCATCGAAGTCTGAATCAAAGTATCCAATCAAACTAAAGTCGTCCACCTGTGTATACTTGATTCCAAAGTCTTGAGTTCTCTTCATGTACCTTAGAACTCTTTCTGTAGCAGACCAATGTCCCTCACACGGCTTTTGCATAAACTTGGAGAGGATTCCAACAGCAAACGAAATGTCTGGTCTGGTAGTAGTTAGGTAGTTGAGACTTCCTACAAGCTATCTATACTTTGTTGCATCCTCAAATTCTTTTCCTTCAATATATGTGAGCTTTAAGTTTTGTTCCATTGGAGTAGTAAGAGGATTGCACTCTGTCATGCCAAACCTGTTCAATAGATCTCCAATATATATCTTTTGAGAATGAAATATGGACTTTGGATGTTGGGTTACTTCAATGCCAAGAGAGCCCAAATCAGTCATTTCAAAACTTTTCCCCAATTCCTTCTTTATGGATGCAATGTAGCTTTCCTTGTTCCCTGCCATCAAAAGATCATCTACATATACCAAAAGATATACAACTATTTTTCCAACTTTCTTGACAAATAAAGTTGCATCATCAAGATCAAAATGTTTAAAATTGAGTTTCAGAAGATGCTCAGTTAGTTTTTCATACCAGGCTCGCAGTGCTTGTTTGAGGCCATACAAGTAATTCACAAGTTTGCATACTTTATGTTCATGTCCTTTCACAGCAAATCCTTTAGGCCAGGACATAAAAACATTCTCTTTTAGATCTCCATTCAAGAAAGCAATTCTTACATCCATTTGATGGACTTTCCAACCATTCTGAGCTACTAGTGCAAAGAGTGTTTGGATGGTAGCCCATTTTGTTGTGGGGTCAAAAGTATCCTCATAATTGACCCCTTCCTTCTATGCAAAACCTTTTGCCCCAAGCCTAGCTTTGTGCTTGTCAAGTGAGCCATCAACTTTATACTTGTTCTTGTAGACCCACTTGTAGCCAATTGGTTTGGTTCCTAATGGAGGATCAAGCAGCTTCCAAGTGGCATTCTTTATGAGGGAATCATATTCCTTTTACATCGCTTCTTTTGATTCATCATGAGAAGCAACTTCTTTGAAGGAAGTTGGTTCAAAATCTATAGACAAGTTCAATTCACAATTGTAAGAAACATCCATATCAACAGGTGAATTAGAGTCATCTACATCACCTCCATTTTGCCAGTTTGAATTCCTGGTTCCTGTCTTTCCAAGTTCATCAGGATGAACACTTTGAAGTGTCTTTGTCACCCACTTTGGGGGACCTGTTTTTAATGGTCCAGGCTGCTCTGTTGATTGAGTTGGGACTGAATCAAAATTGAGTCTCCCAATTCCATCAATTACATCACTTAAAGCATCATCCATTGTTGGATTTTCATGCGAGGGATATTGTTCTTCAGAAGAAGATTCCACATGTTGATCTAGTATAGGAATCCCCCCTTCAAGATGTGGAATCTGATTATCAAATTCTTGAAATGATTTTTATTTTGCGAATCTATCCAAGCGATCAAGTTGTCGCTCAACAACATTATCAGTTTTAGATGATTCAAGAAAAATTACATCTCTAGAGACAACAAACTTCTTGTTTACTTCATCATAGAGGTGGTATGCTTTGGAGGTGTTTGAATACCCCAGGAAGATACACCTACGACTTCTAGCACCAAGTTTGTTTCTATGTACCTTTGGTATCAAGGCATAATAGGTGGAACCAAAGACCCTGAGATGCTTTACCGAAGGAACATGTCCATACCACGTTTCATAAGGAGTCTTGTTTCTAATAGCATTAGATGGACATCTATTCTTTATATATGCAGCACGTAGAACAACATCAGCCCAAAACATTATCTTTACATTCTTGAAGAAGAGCATGGATTGTATCATATTTAAGATTGTCCTATTCATTCTTTCAGCTACACCATTCTGCTGGGGATTATAAGGCACAATTGTTTGATGTTTGATCCCATGTTGGTGAAGATAGTTTTCAAATTCATTTGATGCGTATTCTTTTCCATTATCAGTGCGAATAGACCCAATATGAGATTGTGCATTATTTTCAATCCATTTATGAAAATTCTTGAATGTTTGAAAAGCATCAGATTTTTTCTTCAATAAATAAACCCAACACATTCTGGTGTAGTCATCAATAAATGTCATGATATATTTATTTCTATTTGCAGAAGGAACAAGCATTGGACCACATAAATCTGAATGAATGAGTTCAAGTTTTCTATGTTCTCTTGAATGTGAATCATGAAAAGACTGTTTCCTATGCTTTCCTAGAATGCAAGCATCACATTGCTTAAGTTTTCTAGGAATTGTAGGCAAACCAGCAACACCATTTTTCTTCAACAAGTGGAGATTGTCATAGTTCAAATGTCCAAATATAGCATGCCATAATCAACTTGATGGAAGTGTACCTTCTTCATGATGAGAATTGTATGAGAAATGTTGTGCATGAGCAGAGGTTCTTTGCAGCTTGAGAAGCCTTTCTTCTTCTATTCCCCTCATGAAAAGTGAGTGATCAGATGTTTTTCTTACCTCAAGCTTGCCATCAAACATATGAATGGAGTGACCTTGCTGGAAAATGTGGACCAATGACAACAAATTTCTCTTGAGTTGTGGGAGATATAGAACATGATGCAGAAGAAAGTCTGGAAGACCGGGTAGTTTAAGCCTGATTGTTCCAAGCCCTGATGGCTTGATTTTTGATTGATCTGCAAAGTATACTGCTCCATCAACATTGTCAGTGAAATATTCAAAAAAATATTTTCTATGAGTCATGTGGCAGGTTGCTCCTGAGTCAAGCAACCAATCATTTTTCCAAGAAGCAAGTGAAGCATTAAATAAATCTTCATTTACTCCAACGTTACATTATGCCACAACATAGTGAGTGGATTCAGGTGCTTTGCCTTTGTCTGTATCATTAGTTTTACCTTTTTGTTCATTTCTTTTCTGCTCAATTTTGTCCCATGGTAGCTTACATGTACAGGCATCATATGATCCATTTCTTTTGCGGTGAATGCAGTGAAAATGTTCTTTTTCTCCTTGAGAATGTCTGCCCCCCTGCCTCTAAAATATCTTCCTCTTCCTCTTCATCCACCTATTCGTCTTGTAGAATCTTGAGCAGGATGCTTTTCTTTATGAGCAAGACACACAACCTCTTCAGAAGATTCAGGGGTTGTCTTCTTTCCAAAAGCTTTATCTCTTTTAGCAAACTTTTTCACAAGAGAGTCAAAGGTTATATCTTTGAGATTTCCATTTGCTTGCAATGACTCAAGATAATTGGAGTAAGTAGGATAAAGTGCCTTGAGAAAAGCGATAAGAGGAATATCCAATTCAACCTTAGTGGATTTGATATCATGCATTATAGACTTTACTTCAGATGCAAGAACAAGAGAATAATTATTTTGTAGTTCAAGTGTGAAGAGTTTAATCATGAGTTGAGCAACTTCAAGTGTAGAATGTGAGTCATAGAGTTCTTTCAACTTTTGTAAGGCTTCAAAGGCAGTTGAATATGACGAAATATGGTGACTGACATCTTCATTTACAGATGCTACGATTAATGCATAAGCTTTGTTGTTCTTCTTTTCCCAAATGACGAGCTCTTTGTCTGAGGTAGACTGTACTCGTTCATTGTCTCTGTCTCCGACACACACTCCTTTCCACAACTCATTGAAAATGAGGGTGTGTTTTATCGTCCGGGACCATTCAGGATAGTTCTCCTTTCCAATGAGAACTATTCCCACCATGGATATGATTGAATGCATTCTGTAAAAAAAATTACTTCTTCTGATAGAAAAAATAGTTCTCCCAATATACAGTATAATTGTACTCAAAAGGGCATTCTCAAAAGATTTCAAATCTCTTCCTTATATGCCAATACCATGTGACCCATATAAGTGTTTTGCTTTAAACCTCATATAAATCCACCATTATATAGGTATATGTCATACGTCCCCTTTATATAAAAAAACTCAATTACCATGTGACTCATATAAGTGTTTTGCTTTAAACCTCATATAAATCCACCATTTAAAACACCATTCGGTCTTCATAAAAGGGATTTTTTTTTTTAAATTTAAAACACTATTTGGTCCTCATAAAATTGGATAGTGCATAGTCAATTTGCATGGTACTCACCATAGAAACCCATGCATTGCATAGTCAATGCAACATCAGCAATTGTCGGCAGGATTTTAAATTGGGATACTCCATACTCATAGCGTTCAAAACAACGTATATGTGACAGCTACCAAAACAACGTATATATGACAGCGTTCAAATATATCTGCATCCAATGTTCAACTATATGTGATAGCATTCAAATATATCTGCATCCAGGTGAAAAAATAACATATATGTGACAACGTTCAAATATATCTATGTCTAGGTGAAAAAACAGTCCCATAAATTAGCTTATGGCGGGTTCCAGCCAACTCAAATGAACTTGGTGACCCAAAATAAAATGGTATCGAAGCAAAATCTTGTATGAGCAATAGAGAGAGTCAAATCAGCAAGAGGAGGAGCCGCGGGTCTAATCAGCAAGAGCCCGCTGCAAAATGCATCGAGGCAGGAAAGGTCATAGATGCCAAAGCCATTACATCTCAAGTTTTGTGGCGGCCTTCATTCGAATGGGAAGATTTTTTACCCCATGGGAATAGAACCTGCGATGTCAACTCGAAGGCCGGCGACCGAGACCTGAAGGGGAGAGAGCGTGAGTAGGAGTGAGTCAGAGCAGGAGCGAGTCACAATTTTTCTTACTGTGAAGCAGAACCTCAGGGAATTGTTGATGCCTCAAAAATCACTGCAACAATATTGGGGGATAACCACCCGGTCCGGACCTTAAAAGTAGCTCCTTTTCTGTTTGGTGTGGTGGCTCCGACTGGTTTAACTAGGTCCAGTTACCTTCTCCCTATTGCTATTGGTTTATGATGTATCTTTACCTACCAATAGACAGGGATATCAGATCACTTCTCCTTGCTGATCAAGCAAGAGGATGACCCTTAAGC
Organism: Pinus taeda; assembly: GCA_000404065.3. Lineage (NCBI taxonomy): Eukaryota > Viridiplantae > Streptophyta > Pinopsida > Pinales > Pinaceae > Pinus > Pinus taeda. The sequence goes on from APFE031305657.1 coordinate 12,283, forward strand.
TGATTTGGGTTCAGCCAAGCCACAACTAAAGTTTTGTCTCCTTGATGAGAGGACTTAAAAGAATGTATAATTTACTCTAAATGCAAGCTTATTCTATGATGCAAGCAAAAGAAACTAATCTAAATCCTATCTTAATTAGGCAGATATAAATCTAACCCAACTAAGAGCAAGATAATCAAAATATTGGGATTTAAATATGTCTTGTTTATAATGAATATCAAGTTAATGAAGTAGTTCAATTAACTGATATTATGGTTACCAAAACGCATTCTATTGAGACCTCTTAACTGAAACAATAAACCAACAACATTCAGGAAGTAGTTCACAAAAATGATACTGATTATCAAATCAATATATCCAATAATTGAATAATGACATGTGGAAATAGTTCACAACACATTACCATTCAATAAATCAGTTTCATAAGACAGATTTCAGAGTAAGTAGTTACTCAAATGAGAAACTAATCCATAAAAAACAGAGATACATAATAACAAGATTGAGACAAATTACCCATATTGACAATAGTGCACAAACATGAATAAAATGACACATTCCTGTCACCATAAAATTAAAGCTGATATTTGAAACAGTAGTATTAGAAATACCAATTTATTTCATCCATTTCTCTGTCCTTGGTCTCCAATAGCCCTTTACATTGCTTGAATTTCTGCCTTCAAAACTAGAGCCACAATAGTGCAAACTCTGCCCCTCACACATAACTCAAGATACAAAAGGAAAATCCTCAATAATCCCCAGATCTGAGATTTTCTCTCCTCTCTCCTACAATTCTAAATTCCTATTACAATAGTGTTTTCAGAAGTCTAAAATTGCAGAGGAGAGCTGCCCTTTTTACATTCTGCAATCTGTTATTTATAATATTTGTGAAGGAATTTTGGAGAAGAGAGTTTGTTCAAGAGAAATCTGCTAAATCCAATTTTTCTTGCTCATAATTCCAATATGTAATTGTTGTAGCATTCTCATTGCTTGAAATCTTTTTCTCCATATCTTTTCCACTGTTTTCCTGTAAGAGAAATCAAAATAAATTAAAATGGAATCAAAATATCATTTCTGGCAATTAAATTAAACCCAATCAAATTCTATTTAAATAAATAATTGAAAATAAAATATAAGCTCTGTATTGATGCTTGGAATTGTTTGATTGGCAAAGGATATCATTGACCAATGGATCTGCAATTAGAAGAGACTTTAGATTAATGAAATTGAAGAAAATAACTCAGAAAATTGATTTTGTTTTCAAAATTTGGAGCCTGATCTTCTGCCTGATTTTTGATCCAATAAATGATCAAATCTATTGGTGAGACCTCCTCTAAAATGTTCTCCTTGATTTTCTCTTTCCAATGAGCTATCCTGGGCCTCATTTGGCCAAGTATAACTCAATTTATGAGCTTCCAAAATTGATGGATCAAATCTGGCATGAATCTGGAAATTCTGTCGCTGGGCTAAAAAAAATCAAAATTCTCATTAAGAATTAAATCCTAAATTAGAATTCTAATTAATTCTAAATTAATTGTTAATTATAAAACTAAACTAAATTATTAATAACCTATTTATTAATCTAACTAACTGATATCTAATTGGCGATTTATAAAAATCTATTCTAATTAAAAACTAATCAATATTAAATCTAAAAATGATTTAAATTTAATTAAATTAATTAAATATTACAATTATTAATTAATTTAATTAATATAATATTACATATTATTAATTAATTAATATAATATTTACATATTATATAAACTAATGTTAAATATATACTAACCTACACCACTACTTATTATTTATTCCACTCATAAGTATGAGTGTTTTAGAAATTCAAACGAATAGAAACCTAAAACATGCCTTTATTTTAATGCCCCCATGCCTCATGCTTTATCGGCACTTCGCATCGGGGATGTGTAATGAGGTTTTTAAAAATGCGTCAATGCAAAAGTCCCCGATGCGATATCGCATCGGGGCATCAAGGTTCTTAAAATTTGTTTAATGAAAAAGCTCCGATGCGATATAATTGTTATATATAAATATAATTTATTAATTAATATATTAAATAATATTAATTTAATTATTTAAGATTAATATAAAATCAATTTTTATTGGTTTTATTTTTATGAATTTAAGTTTAAACTACAGCTAAAAATAAAACTACAGTCGCTTAGAAAATAAATGAAAAAATAATAAAAATAAACTACAACCACTTGAATGTTTGGGTTTTTGAGATTAAGATTTGATTTGAAAATTGGAGTGAATTTCTTAAATCCCGATGCTTAATTATTTGGCTGCATAACTGAAAACGGAAAAATGTTAGTAAAAAGAACTCACTATAGATTAATATTTAGAATGAATGCGTTATTGAACTAATTTATTTACAAAATGCAATATTGTACATTTTATGCAATTTTAACCCAGGCTACATAAATAATCAGATTTTCAAATGAGTGCGCTTTTCAAACCAATTGACCAAATGAGGCGAAACAAGCGTCAATGGGAAGCTTATAAAAAATCGATTCTAACAAAGCAATCAAAAGAAGAATCCAAAGAAAACAAAAAATTAACAAAAGCGTAGGGCAATCAACTAAATAAAAATCCAAAAAGACGTTTAGCCAAAATTTTATAGAAAGGGTTCCCATTATTTTAGTTGAGCAAGTCAATAATGGGGGGGTTATGTTTTCACCACAACAATGGCGACACACGGGAAAAGAACCAGTTATCTCTCTTTGATATGAATGAGATTTTCCTAAAATTAAAGTAAAATAATTAAATAAGATAAAATTTTGCGTGAAATGCTTGACTAGGTTCATTAGTCTGAATAAAAACCAAAATCATCTAACTGTAATTTTTCTTAAAATTCCTCGTAAATTAAAATATTTCGAAACTCTATATCAATCATTAATTAGCTTAAGGGATAAAGCAGGGGTAACTTTACAACTTAGCTTTTAAAATATACTCATTTGTCACAGGTAGAGCCACTGTTGCCAGCGAACATCCACAGTTTCGAAAGGGTTACCTTTTAATCTTCAATGATTCAAAATTCCATCTTTTTAAGAATTATTGATCTAGAGATATAAATCCATTTATATATGTTTATTTTCTTTGAATTTTATTTTTATTTCTCTTAAAAGCCATTGTCCTGGTTTGGTGGCTAGATAGTTGACAATGCCATTCACTGGTTAAAATTGGACTAAACAAGCTGGCTCGTGATGAGACCCCTTGTCTTATAATTGTTTGCAATCATAAGGCATTACCCTGGTTTGTTTAGCAGTGTTGGTAATGTCAGCCTATTTTTCCCCTATGATCATGGTAAGCAGGCTCATGATGAGACCTCTTATTTTTAAGTTTAAATATATTTTTGGATTATTCTCTAGAAAAATAAGACTCTTTGGAACAGGGAGAATCATTGACTCCTTAAGAGTTAAGAGTGACAATTTCAGAGTTAAAGGTGCTTTGCTGTAAAGTGTCTTTACTTGGTAAAAATAACTTTTCTTGACTGATAATAGAACTCTGAAAGATCTTAATAAAATTTTGAAATCTCAAAATGATTACAATTTGATGAAAAAGAAATTTTTCAGATTTTATGATACTTTGCCAACTTCTCGACTGGTAATCTCTCCCTTAAATATGTTTACCTTTATAATAAGAAAATTAAACTCTATTAAGAGATTTAAGAAAAAGCTAATAGGTAACTATTAACAATTTTTTCTCCATGAATGCTGACCATAGTTAGGTAACAAGAAGGTCTTCCATATAAATCATGGCAAAGTCACCAAAATCAAAACTGAAAACAAAAAGAAAATAATTCTTATGCTAAAGTGAGAAAAGAAATCAGCAAACAAAAATAAAAATAAAAACAAAGAAATCTCTAAAAAAGGAAAGGAAAATCCATGTTTCGCAAGATAAACTCAAACAAGAATGTTTATACCAATGCCTCAACAATATGAAGAAAAAGAAAATAAGCATGTAATCATTCCTTCTTATGTTGAGAGTTAGAAAAACATACCTTGCAGGGTCGTGAGTGTTTTAGGCTTTTTTGAATAGCAGTGACGATTAAAATTCAGCCACAATGAAAACTCCCTATATGGTATCAATCTTCTTGTTTCAAAGCATCATTTTAATTATTTTCTAAAAAAAGATTCTTAAATAAACAAACTAAAGGTTGAGAAAATTCCTGATGTAGCTGTTTCGACGAAAATTATCGCTGCTTCTTGGAATTAAGCCAAAAGAAGAGTATGGACCTAGAAAATCTGATTCGACAGAAGATTGAAAGATTTTATGAAGAGCTGCAAAACAAAGTTTTATATCAGCGTAATTTAAAAACAAAAATGAAACTAGAGTGATGAAATGAAAATTAATTAAAGTGGGTACATGAATCTTACCATTGGATCATTGCTTTTGATCTTACCTGAAAGGTATCAGTTTCTCCAAAGTGGCTGACTTCTTATTTTAATTAACATTAAAAACATGAAGAAGCCAAACTAACCAAAATCCTATAACCCAAGATCATTATTTATTTTACTTACACTAAAGCAAGCAGTAAAATGTAAAAATTGAATGCTTAATACTCAAGGGAGTTGAAATTAAAACAAATGTATCAGAAATGAGAATGAGAATTTGCAGTAATGACTGTTTCTCAAAATATTATTAGTTTCATATACAAAATCATAACCAAATCCAAGATGATAAAATTTAAATATGAAAATAGAGAGGTCTTGAATTCCATTTTAAATTATAGACTTATATATTTGAAACTAAAATATATCAAAAATGATTTAAATGTACTGCAAATTCGTCATTAACTTCTTTCTTACCATAACTATTACCCAAGCTAGCTTTTAAAATAACACATCGTTGTATCGGATGATTCGCATCAAATGTCTCTTCACCATGCTTGAATTTTAATTTACAAGACTTCACTTTTGTTGCCATGCCATATATCGATTAAATGTTAATGGCTCAAAGGCATGCATTGGAATTTATTGCATCGGAGATTGCAATGGCAAATTGCCGATAAGAACATGTGCAATGAAATGAAGCGATCACATCATTAAAGAAATATTATATCGGGGATCAGGAAATATTTACATTGTGCTTCCCGTATCGCAAAACGCACATTGCAGATTCAGAGAAGTGACGTAAGCATAAAAAATGTGATGAAATGATTGCACTATCGGCGATGCGATGGATGACGTAGCTTAATCGGCAATCGACAAACTTTGGGTATCCGATGTAACACAGTATATTTTTTTTTTGATGCCGATATGCGATGAAGAGCGGACCCGATAACTTTTTATCATGGGATTTCAATAATATATCGGATCCGAAACATCGGCCATAAATAAAAAAGCAAGGAAGCGATTGGGATATCGGCAATGCAATGAATGACATAACTAATCGGCGATCGCGATCGGCAATCTTAAACGCACGATATAACAATTCTCAATATGCCGATCTGCGCTGAAGAGTGGACCCAATAATTTTATGATGAAAATTTGATAACATATTGGATCCGAGACATCAGTCCTTTTAAAGTTATGCTCTTACCATTATTGTGATTGAACGAACGCGATATTTTATGAATTTGATTTGAATTTCATATCGGGTCCAGAATTATGTGTTTATCACAATATCGGTAAAGTCGATTATTGGAGATCGCCGATTCATGTTCATGGAAGTATACTTCACTTGGAAAGCTTTGATATGCGAAATGCAATATGGCATATGAGTAAGATAATACATCGGAGGTCTTTGATGAATAATTTGTTATCAAAAGAAATACTAAGAACTACTCCGATGAAATCTTATGATGCGAATGGTCTTATGATATTTCTTGAAATTTCAATTGGGTTTTCTAATGAATGAAAGCAAAGCTACAAAAATGCTTGAATTCTAATGAATCAGAATTGAATTTCCCTGAACCTGTTTGCAAATTTGAAATGATTTTGCTTCTTACTTCAAGTTTTGAAAAGAAACAAAAACCTACAAATAAAATAGAACACGAATCAAAAATAAACTAAGGAAAAGATGAACTAATAATGGATGAGAATAAAGTTGTAAATGCATACCCGAAAGGAATTTGTCTGTAAATTTTACCTGATAAATCTTCAAATTCTTCCTTTGATTAAAATCATCTCATTATTTATTCAAAATCTATGTGTGCAATCAGCCTAAATGAAATCAATTATTCATGTTCATGGAATATAAAATTTACCAGAAATAAATATGAAACTATGCTTTCCTTTCGAAGTGAAACAACAATTTATTACCTCTGCTCATTCCGAATTAACCTTGAGAAAAATCTATTATTGTTATAGTGACTGTTCAATAATGCCTTTAGTAAATAAACATGATGCATTTTATAGCATCAGATAATAAACTAAAGATTAGAATGTGATTAAGCCACTAATTGTATAAAAACATCAAAACAGATTTAAATGTGTTCACTCGGCAAAAATGGGCATCTCTAAGATCAGTGTTTGGCAAATTCCGAGGAAGATAATATGAACTTCATATGATTACTGTGACAGGTTACACTGACTAATAATGATCGAATTAGAATTAGGCTTATCATAGTCAATCATACATCTCATGGGATAATGGGATCATGAAGCTTTTATATCCTCAAATCCTTACCATATAAATTTCAAAAGAAAATCTTAGAAGGAAATCTCGAAATAAAGAAAAGTGGCTTTGAGGCAATCGATACAAAGTGAAACTTTAATTGAATTTAATCAAGACATTATTCAAAATAGGCAGAGTAGAGATATCGCTATAAGAAATTTCAAAAAGAGAAGCAAGAATTAAAATTTTCTGATAAGGAAAAAATGTTTCCACTGAACATGTATGAGAAAGCTGATTGCTTTGTTTTATTTTTTAATCTACAGAACTATTGCAAATAAATTAACTACATAAAACAAGCTAACTAAATTAATTCTACTCCTATTCTAACCATATACATGAAAATAACTAGGTATAGTCATATTTCCAGTGTAGCCATTTTCTCAATTTTATTCCTATGTTTATGTACAGTTCAAATGTTAGTAATAAAAATACAAATCTAATTAAACTAAGAAAATTAAATATGAAATCAAAATGTATAGTTATTGTTAGCGAGTTGATTAAAATCTCCTTCTCTTGAAATTTGCTTTCCAATTTAATACCAATTGGATCACAAAAATCTGGATGGATTTCTATTAATGATTGGGAAACATTCAAAAGAGGAGATGATAGGCCGAATTGTGGATATGAGTTTTTAAATTCAAAGGCCTGAAAAAAATTGTTAGTGTTTGTTACA
>APFE031305657.1:24510-44557 GCA_000404065.3 Pinus taeda
ATTAAAAATCAATTTTTTATTTTGGTTTTATTTTTATGAATTTAAGTTTTTAAACTACAGCTAAAAATAAAACTACAGTCACTTAGAAAATAAATGAAAAATAATAAAAATAAACTACAACCACGTGAATGTTTGGGTTTTCGAGATTAAGATTTGATTTGAAAATTGGAGTGAATTTCTTAAATCCCGATGCTTAATTATTTGGCTGCATAACTGAAAACAGAAAAATGTTAGTAAAAAGAACTCGCTATAGATTAATATTTAGAATGAATGCGTTATTGAACTAATTTATTTACAAAATGCAATATTGTACATTTTATGCAATTTTAACCCAGGCTACATAAATAATCAGATTTTCAAATCAGTGCGATTTTCAAACCAATTGACCAAATGAGGCGAAACAAGCGTCAATGGGAAGCTTATAAAAAATCGATTCTAACAAAGCAATCAAAAGAAGAATCCAAAGAAAACAAAAAATTAACAAAAGCGTAGGGCAATCAACTAAATAAAAATCCAAAAAGAAGTTTAGCCAAAATTTTATAGAAAGGGTCCCCATTATTTTAGTTGAGCAAGTCAATAATGGGGGGGTTGTGTTTTCACCACAACAGGAATGAAGAAAGAGAGGAATCCAATGAACAACAGGGTAGCCTCGCAAGGCACGCGGAGAAAATATGTGAAGGGAAGCGGGAAGTGGGAGGTTGTAAGGAACGTGTTAGACCACTAACACCAATGTTTATGGATAGTGAATTATAGACAAACGTACAAGCACTGGGTGGAGCAGGTCACTGCGTCGAGTAGGTCATTCAGGCAGTGAAACTTTCAGGCTACACAAATAGCAATTGAGAAAGACATTAGACATGGAAAATGGCAGTATGGATAGTGCCTTTGAATGGAGAGCAGAGGAGCAGAATAGGGAGTTACAAAGGACATAAAAGCTAAAAAAAGGAGCTGACTCTGATACCATGTCAGGCTAGGAAGTAACTCCACAAAGCAAAAATTGATTCGTATATTATTCCACAAGGTATATCTTCATTATATACATGAGGGAGAGACTTTTCAGTTCATCTCCCGATGACTGTTCATATTTCTAACTTATTTATTTACATAAATTCACCCAAACACAAGGATTAGGTGTCAAAATTATGAAAATAGTCAATTTGGCGATGAGTAACGTTTTGTCACTTTTTCGGACTCTTAAAATTTACAAGAAAGCAAAACCCTAGAGTTACATTTAAGCTCTTTTCCGACTCTTGAAATATGAAAATATTGTTGAGTATTCTTGTTTATTTCAAACTCTTTAAAGTAAAGAAAAAACGTCTATTGGTATAAGTTTACCCTTTTTACAGACCATGTGGATTATCTATGAACAAAGGTATACTTTCACTAATTATGGTAAAAATAGTTCTCTCCTTCATGATTTTACCCTTTCTTGGACATGAGAGACTAATTCTATGAAAAATGACATTTTGGAGTTTACTTATGCTTTTCTATTGAATCACAAAATGTGAAAAATATTGAGCTTTACTTTCTCTGGGCTAGTCAAAAAATTTACATTGAAAGAACTGTATGAGTTTCCTTTCTATGTCTATTTTAGACTCCTTAAATATGAAAACAATATCGAGTTACCCCTTCACGGGACTCGTAAAATATAAAAAGTATAGGACTCGTCAATCATGATGTGACCAAAGCACTCCTTCATAGGGTTCATTAAAATTACTCCAAAGGACTCATCTGAAGGATGAGCTTATAGGAGAAGCACATGTTATCCTCCTCAAGCTTGCATAAAAATAAAGAGGTACTTGCTAGCAAAGGTGGGGGGAAATCAGAAAGAAACATTTGTTCCTGTTTTGTAAAAGGGAAGTATGTCTCTCTTGTACATGAAACTTCATCACCTTTTTGACTAGTTTTGGGAATCCATTTGCATCTCAATTGATCATGCCTCATTGAAAGACTTCAAAACTAATTTTTGGCCGTATTTGTGATTCAAAATGCTGTCAAGTCAAAATTTTGTGTTGTCGATATGTTCAAGAGTAGTTTGATCTCAGTGAAAATTACCTTGAAATTTGTTTCCCTCAATCACATTTCCCATCCCTAAGTTAACCCTGAATCACTCCAAGTTTCTTCCTAAAAACTTGACATGAATTTCATGTCATAGGCCCTCCTGCAATGGGTCACTTCCTATCTACTTCACCTCATTATCTAGGAAGTTGATCCAGAAACCTCCTTTACTACCTTGAAGCCTACATGCCACAATGGAAATTTTCTCACCTTCGATGATAATTTATCATCATTGAACTTTGATCCAATGATTCTATGAATGTTCAACTTCAAGACATTTAATCACACTTCATATATTGTACTAGTGTACCTTGAGAACCATTGTCATTATTAGTGGTTTCTCTCGCACCTGTTAATGGTTCACATCATTAACAGTTAATCAGGAGGTGTTACCATGTTCGACTTCAATACATTCACTTGCACGGTTAAATTCATACTATGGATCGATAGAGATGAAGACCAACACCATGTATCTAGTTCCAACCATCCAGGCTGCATGGAGTTTCAATATATTCATGACTGTAAAGATAGATCCATATTTAATGGTTGTATCCATACCATGTCTACTGTTGATATGGATCTTAATATATTTCCATACTAATTTTTTGAGATATTTTTACTATGAGTAGGGAATGCCTACCTTAGTGATGCTTATATGAAGATATTGTATTGTAACCCTTGATCGTTTGTTTCAATTCTCCAACCATGGTCTCTAATCTGAACTTTTGAATGATAAATCGCTTCAGTCCTCAAACATCTTTTCTAAATTTTCACTTTAGGGGGGAACCTATTACACATCATTTTGACACAATTTGGAAAATCACCACCAATCTAGATATCTCGATATCCAATGAACTGTTACAAGCATTCCCATACAATGTTGGAAGCAAAAAAATCCCAAAGATAACAGGAATATTGGATTACATTGCTCAAAAACCTAATTTTAAGCACTTGTACAATTTCCCTAGACATTGCCTATGCAAGTGTAGTTTTGACCATTGTGATATGCATAAACTTATTCTCTGTCTTCCACAAAAAATTGAGAAAATACATTAACAAAGGAAAAAACAAAAAGTTATTTCTAAAATCCTCGTTAGAGGAATATTTTCCAACTTAAGGCCTCAAGCTCCTACATACTTAGGCCTCATCCCTATGTTCATGGAAACAACACCTTTTCTTTGTGGAACCCTAATCCCTTTCTTAAAGGATCTCATCCTTTGGGAAGAGGATCTCAAACTACCCCCTCTTGGCCTATGAACTCAACACAGATTAGAGGGTAAAGGACGACTTGGGAATGTAAACTTATGTTTTCATATTAGGGTTTTAAACTTGTCACCTAAGGGGAGAATTGGAGACCATTGGGAGGAGGCTTACATCATCAAGTATGAGGTTGTATTTCTCCTTATTCAATATTAATACAAGAAATTGTTTACTTCCTATTTGTAGTTGTTATGATGCTCTTTGAAAATCTCCTTGATCTTTTGCATAGTTTATAACTAAATACTAGATTAGCATGGTTATCTATGTTATGCTTTTATTCCTTGTTCGTTTCTATTTATGCATATCTTCTCTTGAAGCAACAAGGAAAGGATTTTAAAAGCATCAAAAGGACATCCAAAAGAATTTTGTAGAAAAGGTAAGAGGCTCTTCCACATTTCATACATCATATTTTAGTTATAGATTAAGGAAATGTAGCAGTTACTTGTCTGTTTATTTGTAGATTTGTCTTTGAATCTAGGGAGATCTCTATTGTTTGCAAGAGCAATTTTTCTACCATAACAAGAACCATGAAGACCAAAAATTAAAAGCTTTCCTAAGTTGCAAGTTAAAAAATTGAACCGTGCAGGTGCACTATTACCAAAAATTAATAATTGCACTATTTATTCGATAGTTGTGTGGTCGCAAAAGGTCGACTCAACACTTTGAACCACAAACTTTCTTAAGGAACACTCCAAATATTGACATAATGGGATGACAAATTCGATCCTTGAGCCCCAAGAAGACTTAAAGGCAAGGATATAGTAGCTCTCATCTCATTTATGAGGTGAACAACCACATTGATGAGCCAATGAGGGAAGGAGTGTCCAAAAATCCCTATAAATACAAGTTCATGGAGAGCCAAGAAACAAGAAGAAGTAGAGTGCTGCTATGCTACCAAAATTTATTCCCATCAATCAAGCATACCATTGAGAATAGCATTCCATGATTGAGAGTGTCTTCTATTCTTCTTTGAGATAGAGAGTGCAAGCAAGAAGATTGAGAAAGGGAATTCATTGTTGAGAGTTTTTTAGCACCATTTCTCAAACAATTCTCTTCAAGTGTCTTGTATTGATCTATTGTAACTCTTCTACCATTAGCAGACAATAAAGGAAACTCTCTTCCTAACCTTTGTTGATTTGTTTGCTTCATTAAGCTTGTTTATGTGTTATATAGTGTATTTTTTAGTTTATATTTATTCATGCATTTCTTCCATTACTTGTAATGCTTTGTTTATCCCTGATTTTTCACTAACAACATCCAATTTCTTGTATTCTCCTTGTAGGTAACAACCAACTCCAAGGAAGGTGTATTTTGTACCCATAGGCAACAAACACACTAATACAACTGCATACTTGCAACTTTCGACACTTCCTACAACTCATAATCTTCACATGTGTGATATATAAACAAGAGAATACTTCCTTCGTGCATTCACTAGGGTTCCTCCTTCCTTCTCTAGGCTTTATCTTCCTTTTCCAAACCTTCTTCACTCTTTCACACCTATTTTGATTATAGATTGAAGTTCCTTTCTTAGATACCATTATAGGTCAAATTCATAGCTTATATATAGCGGTTATGTGAGGTTTTGCTCCCTTAATGAAGTTGAATTGGTAGTTCTTGAGGCTAACTTGGTGGAAGAGGCAAAAATTACATTTTTGACACAAAAAAAATTTCCTCTTGGATACAATAATCCAAAGAACGGTTTAATACAATATGAAAAGTACAATGACTCATGTCACAAACCATAGAAGCACACAATGCGTGCTTTGACCTAAAAATATAATAATTTGAGCATGAAACCCATGCTTATAAAATTACAATTTTCTTTTCTTTTACAATATTTTTTTCTTTATTTCCTTTTACAAATACATAATATTTACATTCTATCATGAGCTAGACAACAATTATGAATACTAATACTAGTTACATTTTCAACACAATGTGACTATGAGTGCTCCTTTGTTGCACCCTTAGTACCTTCGCAACCCAATCCTAACCCTAATAATAAGGCATCACTGTAGGTAGAATCCTTAATTTTCCCTATTTACTACATTTCATGGGTATAATGCAATGAGATTCAAATTTTCTTAGGTAGGAGAGTAGCCCCTACTCCTCTTCTTCTCATAATAGAAAATGAGGAAGAAAACCTAATAGGAGGGCAAGATATGATGAAAGGTTATGTGGGAAAACAAGAAGTTGTAACAACAGGTTGTAACAATAGGTAATAAACATAGTGTTGAAACATATGATGAGATTGTGACATCTAACACTACAACTATTGATCCCATGATAGCTAATGCCACTATAACAACAAGTGTTTCCCTGGTTGTGAATCTTGTAATAACTACTAAAAGTGAGACCTCTTCGAGCCTTCCTTATCCTAAGAGATTAACTGAGTGTTATAGAAATTTTTGGGCAATGCAACCCCAATCATAAATGTCCATAAAATGAGGGCTCCTAAGTCCCTAAAAGATTTGCTTCACTACCTAAAGGAACCAGGTCAGCTGATTACATCATTTCCCAAAAGTTCTCCACTAAAAACTGCTCAGAAATGGTCAAAACTGGACCATACTGAATACCAAGTGCAGAGGGAGTGATGCATATCCCCTTCCCAGTGTAAAGGGTGCGATGCATACTGAATGGCCCCTCTGTAGGGTGCGATGGGTGAAAATGGACAAATGGCAGAGACAGTTTGCGAGGTGGAAGATCATGGAATCTTCCAGAAGCTTCCCCTCTGACACTTGCCTCTTTGTTTTCGACCAAGGATGAGTAAGAGATCATCAGTATCCAAGTGGAATCAAGAACTATCAGAGAGAGGACACTAATCAAAACCCCAGAAGATGACTCACCCCACTACAATCATCTATATATGGATCCCTAATCACAGAGATCCAGAGGCTGGAATCTTGTATCTTGTAGAGAAGTGTTGTTGGTTTTCTGGTGAAACTTCATAGTGTTGGGTGATCTAAGCTTTACTTGAGGTGAAGAAGGGCTTTCTTGCTGGAGGATGATGCTGGGTCAAAACAATTGGTTGTAATCCTCTTGCTTTTCTTGATATTAATAAAGTTATTCAAGTTTTCCTCCATATTCTCGTATGTTTGATTGTATATGCATTTGTATGGTTAATACATATCTGGTCCTGTGTTATTTATGAATATAGATCTCAGTTCTTCGATAGTAGTATGCTGGTTTGATTCCATAGGTGCTCTTTGAAGCTGGGTAGACGAAGAAGAAGTGGCAAAGATCTATTAGGAAGGAGAGGAATCAATTAAGGAACCAAGCGCACAACTAAGGTTGGTGTCCTTTGTTCCACTCTTATCTATTTTCATAAAGGAAAATGAAAGTAGTCTTTACTTGTTTGTTTCTAAGATAGCTACTAGTCTTAGTGGGAATAGCAGCTCCGAGTGGACACTATTCCTGGTAACAAAATGTTGACTCCGCTGGGGAATGAATAGATTGTTTGTTAGTCTATATTTGTTTGTTTTATAAACTTACAGATGGAGCCTGAAGTCAAGCCAGCTAGCCTTCGAATTGCATTTGTTATACAAATGCAAAGTAGATCAATGCTGCTTTAGTCTATCTCCGAGTTTTGTTTATAAATTGAACAATCGATCTGCAAACTTTCTAATTGCCCTAAGTGGTGGCTCTAGTAACCTCCTTAGATCAGCCCTTGTGATTTACATTTACTGAACATCACTTACTCGGCCTAAATCCCTGAACTGAATTGCAAATTGTGAGCAAAAACTAGTTAAAAGTCTCGCACTAGTACCATCACACCCTCCCTTCAAGGAAGTCTGTATGCATCACACTTCCCCTGTGCAGTAGGTGCGTTGCATACTGGATTCCCTATGTGACAGGTGCGATGGTCAAGGAAGGTTAACTTTACCTTCAAACTTTGGTTTTTTCTTCACAATTTTTAGTTATATTCAGGAGTTTTACTATCTGTGGTTAGTATATCTCTGTGAAAACCCCCTTCTCTTCCATCATTCCGCCTCTATTGTGCAAAGAACTGTAAGTGTTTTTATGTATTGTGCGGCATTTTCAGTTCTCTTTTGCAAAGAAGTAGTGTAGTCGAACTGTCCTTTCCTAATCTGAAAGTGTCGTAGCTCTTGTTTTTAGTCATAGAAGAGAATCCCATTGTTCTTGATAGTTGATTGTACTGTTACTCTTGTATATGATTTGAATTAGTAGTTTTTAAAGTGTCGAAAAATAGTCTTCATTTCGAAATCGCAAAGTGTCACCCTTATCTTCACTTCATTTTGAAAAGAAATTTGTTAAGTATTGTCGCTTTGAAAATAATTCAGATTTGCACTTAGCTTTCTTATCATCATCCATGCATTAAGAAGGCTGAAAACAAATACATGCATGTGCATTTGCATTTAGACTGCTTGGTTTAATTTAGGACAATGCATTTAGTGTGTGCTCTATGCTCTTTGTTGAAAGACTCTCAACTTTCTTTCCTTAGTAGCTAGGATTTTCATTGCCCAAAGAATATTAAACAGTTGTTTATCATCTTAGACTGCATTTTAGGAATTGTATACACATCATGCAGTGGACCTGAAAGGAAATTTTTTAAACAAGATCAACTATAAAATAAATTTAATGAATCTAAAAATTCTTTGGAACCTAACGCACAAATCTAGAAGTCTAAGCTAGAGACGTATTCCGGCATCGTAAAACCTGGTAACTGTTGTTTTCATTGTTGGTTGGGTGATTCCTCCACTCTGAGATGACAAGTGCCAGTATAGACTTTTGCTCCCACGTACCATCGAGTATATATTAGGAGACCACAATAGGCTACATCCTTTATCCTTAGGAAGCCGTGTCTGTCGTCCTATCGATCACAATGCATTGAACACAACATTCGAGAATATTGACTATCGTACCGTAAAAAGTATTCTGTAGTTTTGCGATTGGTTTGGTAATCCCCTCTGCCTATATCTTCAGAGAAGTATCCTTCATTCCTTTTCAGACTCCTTAAAGGAAAAGGTCCATTTGATCACTTGTCACTTCAAGCTCATTAAAAATCGAAGGTGACTAGAGTCAACTTTTGTTTTTTCTCGACTCTTTAAAATTGAAATAACAAGTTGTGTCAAAGTGTCTAAAATTTATTTTAATTGGAATAACATCACAAGTTCCATCGTTGGTCTTTAGGTTGAGAAAAATGGAGTCTACCATCCAAGGATTTCCCCTTGGAGGAAATCCTAGTCCTTTCTCCTCTTGGGGAGATGTTGGTGCACCCCATATGGCCACATTGTCACTTCCAGGGTTGACGATTGGTTTTCCCGTATGGCTCTTCTCTACCTCTATCATTCAGAATACCGTAATTCCTGAATAGTCAAGTCAGCAACTAGATGATACTAGAGTTTCCCCCCAACCTTCTACTTTGTCTGTTTCTCCCTCTCCTCCTTCCTCTTTGCTTGATAAAGCAGGTAAAGCTAAATATCAAGTAACTGAGAGGAAGAGGAAGCGGAAAGAAAAAAAAGAAAAAAGAAAAGAAGAAGAAAGAACTAGAAGCGAAAGGGGGCAACCATGCGTCATCTAGCGAAAATCCTCACACCGCACCGTCTAAACCGAAATCTCCATGTGTCATTTGCAAAGGAGACCACTATCATCGAGATTTTCCTTGCATCCCTCAGATCTTAAGGGACTAGTCTCCTCGTTTGCATAATCTGGTGTCGTCAACCTTTGATGATCATGTTGAAAGCACACCATCAACCAGTGAAAGTGAAGTATCTAGACAGGAAAGGAATCACAAATTTCCTTGTAAATTGTGTGAAGGCGATCACGTTGTCCACCGTTGTCCCTTCCTAGACAAAGCTAAAAGAGTTTTGGATGACTGTCCTGCTTCACCACTATGGCTCCCTCCTAGATATAAGAAACTCTTGCCGAGTCCACCACTAGTTGAAAATCTCGCTGGCATGCCATTTTGGTCGGCCAAAATGTTTATCATTGAAAGTGAGCCCTCTGAATCCACACTAGATGAAAGTCAAAAGGTTGAGACAGCAGTTGACCCGGTCTTGCCTTCAGAAGGTTCATCTTCGAATGATACCGTCACTGAAGAGAAAGAGAACAACACCGTTCAAATTCTTTTCATAAACACAGACTCCGACGAACTTGGGCGCAGTACACCCGTTCCTTTACCGCAGGAAGGAAGTTCATCAGAGTTATATCTGGCTGTCTATTCGGTCCCACCTCCAAGCAACCTAGTCATTTCCTTCGACTGGAATCTACTAGGAAAACCCCGTTTACCAGCTAGTGTACCATTCCGAATCATTGTACAAGCTTATAGAATGGTCATGGCTGGTACCATCATAGATGAAGGGGCTTCTATGAGTATCCTTTCCTCAACTACTTGGAAAGCACTTGGTTCGCCATCGCTTTTGCCTAAAATGAGAAATCTGATAGGCTTCGACAAAGGAACCAGTCGACTGTTAGGGATCCTTCCCAATGTGCCCATTACTTTGAGAAGGAAAACCGTTCACATGAACGTGATGGTAGTCCAAGGACCCTTGGATTATAATATACTCCTTGGGCGTGACTATATTTATTGCATGGGAGTCGTTGTCTCCTCACTCTTTAGAGTAATGTGTTTTCCGCACGAAGGCAGAATGGTCAAGCTCATAGACCAATTGTCATTCCCTGGTTCACACATAGAAAATAGTCAAATGCCATCCCTAAATGGTCTTTTCATGCAAGGAATGTCTCATCGATCTCCAGTCCGTCCACCTGATGAGCGCGAGTGATTCAGGAGGATATGACGGAAAACCAAGGGGCATGCACCCTGTTCTGTTTCGGCAGAAAAACCTTGGGTATAGAGTAGGTTTCCGCAGAGGAATATGGTTGGTCCAACACCCGTCCTAACAGGAAAAGGGAGTTATATTGGAATAAGATTCCCTCATCAAAGTTATGTGAGTGGAGGTGACTGCACCACTCACCTTTGTCTATTTCGGTAGACATCGCCAAGGAAGCATTTTGTCTGTGACACGGATGGAGAGATTTCATATGGTAACTTGGAAATTTTTCTGCTATACCTGGGGGCATGCAAACCTCGTTTAAGCAAGCGAGAAATGACCAGCTAACGTTCGCTCTATGATTCCGCTGACTTCAACCGCCTAGGTCAGGTGAGTGGTCGAATCGACCATTCATCTTCGCAGGGGCCGCCATGGCACTGGCAAAGTAAAGGTAAAAGTTTCCTACCTAGCCTTGGTAGTGATCTTGGAAGTTAAGTATAGGGGTGTCTTTGGTCGTTCCTACCTTGCATGCAACAGGCATCGGGGCAAAGCTTTAAAAGGTGCAAGCCCCATAAAAAATGGCATCTTAGATGAGATATCCTTCTCATATGACTGGCACGAGCAGTTTTAACATGGAATTCAAGCTCGTTAAAAAATAAACATAAGCAATGAGAAAATGTTTCCCCCAGAGTTTAAGCTCATTAAAAAATGAACCAATTTTCTAGTAAAAAACCATTATGAATTCGTTATCATCAACTTTTGAGCCTTGGTCGTGTTCTCATCATCACCTCCACTCCCTTTTTTAGCCCATCATTCACATCCATTTGATTGTTTACCCTTTCGAGGAACATCTGCGAAGAGTGATTCTATTAGCAATCCTTGTGACAATGCCGTGATTGAAAAATTTCAAACCTTACCTAGAATTAGCTACTACCTGAAATCATCACTTGTTCCTCGAAAAACGAGTCTCCTTTAATCTCTTTTCAACTGACTCGTGAAATATGAAAACATTGTCGAGTGATTGGCCTCTCCGGCTCGCTAAATTCATCAGAAGTGCTATCCCTCCTCTAGATTTTAGTCTTTTTGGACTTGAGGGATTATTACACAAAAATATCGAGCACTTGTCTTGCTCGATTCGTTAAAATTACCGAACATTCATCCCTTTTGTATTATTTTACGCTTTTTTGGACTTAAGGGATTGTATGACGAAAAAGAATCTTTGTATTTTCCTTTCTGTCCCTTTCGGACTCTTTAAATTGAAAAGGACCGAGTTATCTTTGTCGTTAAACTTGTTAAAACCGAATAGCAACAAACTCGTCCAAATGGATGAGAACGAGTTTCACTGTCGCTAGGCTCCTTAAAATATAGCGACAGGTTCGCCCGAAGGGCGGATTATAGAACAAGCATATGTTATCCTCCTCAAGCTTGAAAAAAATAAAGAGGTACTGGTCAGCAATGACTAGAGAAAATTTGGAAGAAAACTTGAAAAAACTTTATTGGTGGCAAGTCGCTCTTGAACATGACACTTTCTCTCCACATCCGAGCCAGGTTGGGTTGTTCCGTTCACTAGTCATATCACCATTGGTCCGTCACACCATCCATCTTTGGGTTTAACGCTACCAATCCATCGTCAGTGTCACTGATATGTTCAAGAGAAGTCATTCAGATAATTCACCTGTGTCTCACCCACTGCAATACATTCACGCTCAATTCTTTTCATGACCACCAACCTGAACCCTGTATCATGAAATCATTTTCACCTCCAAAATCATTTGCTTTGTTCCATGTCATAGATGTGGGATTCATTAAGGCCCTCCTACGATGGGTCACTTCTTGTCGACATCAGCTCATTATCCAAGAATTCGACCTTGGAACAACCCTTTCAGTACTTTGAAGCTTGCATGCCTCAATGGCAAGTTTCTCACTTTCAGCGACATGTTTACATTAATGGTCTTCGACTGAGAGATTTTGCATGGTTTTTGATGCCAAGTCCTTTTTCACACTGCGCGAATTGTATTGTAGTACCTTGAGGGTCATTGTCATTATTGGTGATTCCTCTCGCGCCTATTAACAGCTTACATCATTGGCTGGTAATCAGGTGATGTCTTTCCATGTTCGACTCCAGAACATTTTTCACATGGATCGACTTGTACTCTGAGGGAAGATTGAATGAGTTTTGAGGGCCTCGGATCTAGTTTCATCCATCCGAGTTACGATATATTCAGGAATATAAAGACATAAAATGTACATCATTGCCGAACAGATGATCATCCAAATCAAAGGATGATGAGTCTGAATCATCAGTCTGCTTCACAGACAATTGTTTGTCCTATGTATATGAAAATGAATTTATAAAGCTCAGCATGGGAATGCGCACCTCAGCTAGATCATGAAAAATATTATGAAGATAATGTATTGTATTATATATTATTACAGGTCGCCTCCCAACTCGAAGAAACTTCAGATCCTCATGGTAAAGCATTTCAACCGACATCAAAATATTAGCGACCTCATGCTTTAGGGGGAAACTGTTATAGACATTTTTTGGCACTGCAACCCCAATCATAAATGTCCATAAACTGAGGGCTCCTAAGTCCCTACAAGTGTTGCTTCACTACCTAAAGGAACAAGGCCAGCTGATTACATCATCTCCCAGAAGTTCTCCACTAAAAACTGCTCAGAAATGGTCAAAACTAGACCATACTGAAAGCTCCATGCAGAGGTTGCGATGCATATCACCTTCCCAATGTACAGGGTGCGGTGCATACTATTTTTCTCCTCTGTAGGGTGTGATGGTCGAGAATGGACAAATGGCAGGGACAAAAATGCGAGGTGGAAGATCATGGAATCTTCAGAAGCTTCCCCTCTGACACTTGCCACTCCATTTTCGACCAGGAATGAGTAAGAGATCTTCATTCTCCAAGTGGAAGCAGGAACTATCAAAGAGAGGACACAAATGAAGACCCTAGAAGATGACTCACCCCCATACAATCATCTATATATGGATCCTCATCACAAAAGATCCAAAGGCTAGAATTCTTGTATCTGTAGAGAAGTGTTGTTGGTTTTCTGGTGAAACTTCAATGTGTTTGGGTGATCTAAGCTTTACTTGAGGTGAAGAAGGGCTTTCTTGCTAGAGGATGATGCTGGGTCAGAACAATTGGTTGTAATCCTCTTGCTTTTCTTGATATTAATAAAGCTATTCAAGCTTTCCTCCATATTCTTGTATATGCATTTGTATGGTTAATACATATCTAGTCCTGTGTTATTTATGAATACAAATCTCTGTTCTTCGATAGTAGTATGCTGCTTTGATTCCACAGGTGCTCTTTGAAGCCAGGCAGATGAAGAAGAAGCGGCAAATATCTATCAGGAAGGAGAGGAATCAAGTAAGGAACCAAGCGCAAAACTAAGGTTGGTGTCCTTTGTTCCACTCTTATCTATTTTCATAAAGGAAAATGAAAGTAGTCTTTACTTGTTTGTTACTCAGATAGTTACCAGTCTTAGTGGGAATAGAAGCTTTGAGTGGACACTATTCCTGGTAACACTGAGACTGAAAATGTTCTCCAAACTAAATTTGACTTCTTGACAAAACTGAAAATTTTACATGTTTTGATTCCTTTGCTTCAAGAAATTCAAGATTTTCCTATTTATGCTAAAATAGTTAAGGAAATGTGTGTCAAAAAACCAAGTAGGAAACCTTGACACCATCCTATTTTACATGTTATTGGTAAATTATATCACTTGATATTGGGAAATAACGTGCCAAGTACAATGATCCTGAGAATCCCACTATGAATGGTCATATTGGTGGAATAACTCTTCTTAATACTTTGATTGATGTACAAGATTCCATCAATATAATGACCAAGGAAAAACAAAAACTGCCAAGACTTACTAATTTAAGACCAAATTGCCAGGAAAATAATTAGGGGTCGAATCAGTATTTGAATTCACTTTAAATTTCAATTTCATATACTGAATTGTGTACCTTATTGTTCTTAAAGGAACCTACATATGTATGCAACTTTAGTACAAGAAAATAGCGTATATCCAGTTTACTAATTTTTCATGTATTCCATCAGATGTTTATCTTTAACCATTGCGTCATTAAATTAATAAATTTTCAATATGGATTAAAGGAAAGAAAAATGAGCACATAAGTAACATACATAGAACACCAGGATTTTAGGTGTAAACCCAATGTGGGACAAAACCACCATTGGCATCGTCTTTGTCTTCTTTCTTATTATATACATAAAATATTCATTACATTTTTGTACTGGTGCAAACTCTTACTAACACATAGGCATTGTTGTGAAGCTAAATCCCCTCTATGGACAGAGGTGATCCCTCTATCCCATTGAGTGGTTCTAGCAACAAAGTAAACCAACTACATACACTTTCCTAGTTTGTGTTTAAAAAACGTAGAGAGAAGGAGAAACCTACCTCACTTTGATGTTAATCACCCAACACTTTGGAGATGACTTTGAATCTTTTGCTCTAGGCCTCACTCCTTACTTGTTCTTCATGTTCGAGTACTTGCAAGGAATATCAAAGAGCTATGCAACATAAAAGAGCATATATGATCTG
The DNA here is from genome assembly GCA_000404065.3 of Pinus taeda. Classification (NCBI taxonomy): domain Eukaryota; kingdom Viridiplantae; phylum Streptophyta; class Pinopsida; order Pinales; family Pinaceae; genus Pinus; species Pinus taeda. The sequence goes on from APFE031305657.1 coordinate 39,156, forward strand.
AATTTGAACAACAACACAAAAAATTACAGATATAACCATAAATATAGAGATGCAATAGAAATAACACTTCCTTTTATTATATCAAATAATGAACTATGCTTACAAACATAATGGAAATGAGACTAGCTCAAGCGATGGTAGCTTAGCTCTGATAAGAGATGTGGCAGTTGCATGCCTCCAAACAGAGTTATAATGAGGCTCAAGGGCCTTTTTGTTATTGAACAATAAGAAAAACCCTAAAAAACCAAAACCCTAACCTGAGAAGATGTAACACAAAGAGTTTATGGACCCTGTTGGGGTTAGTTGGCTAGCCAACTTCTCGGGGTCATAACTTGGTCATATTATCTCCATTTGATGTGCATGATACCTCATTGGAAAGATCCCTCTGGGGACTAAAACTGAAAGCATGCCTTCAGTGAAATTTACCAATGGAATATTGCCAAAAAAATGTCGTTTAGGGTTGCGAAATGGCTCCGAAAGTTTAGGACCCGAAAAACTTCCAAAAATAGTAAATTGTGCTACAATTAAGGAAACTGGAAAAAAAACTGACAGACTAATGTTGGGGGTCCAAGTGGAATAAGTGGGTGGCCACCAATATCCACCTGGATCATTCCTCCCACCTTAGGAAGCAATGGTATCCATTGCGTTGAGTTCCTCCATGAGATGAGGAAACTTTTGTTGAACTTGGTCCCTAGTGAACCATTTTCCTTGGTGCAAGCGTTGGCCAGTTTTGACAACTCGATACATTTGGACCTTCCGTTGGAAATTTTTCTTGATCAGCATTTCCATGATCCGATCAGTTGTAGCTTGTTCCATGGAGTCTGGATTTAACTCTGTTGGTGTGAGTTTTTCTACAATGTCGGATGTGTCCAGTAATGGTGGAAAGTATGGCCGAAGGCGATCCACATTGAACATTGGGTGTAGGCCAAGGAATGGGGGATTGTTGACCTCAAACGAATTATCTCCCATAGCCTTGGTGATGGTGTATGGCCCATATCGAAGCAGGTGAATCTTGCAGTGGGGCCCAGTGAGGTGCTCCTTCTGTAAATGTAGCCAAACTTTGTCGCCAACCTAGAACTTGTGTGGCACCTGATGTTGACCATGTCGCTGCTTGTACTTAGCATTGGCTTTGTCCAATATGTCATGGACCTATAGACGGATGTGTCGAATGTTCTCAATGAAGCTATTTTCCTTGTCGGCTTTAGACTGGACATGAGTCGAATCTGCCTGAGTCTCTACAAATGGTATGCCCACATCAATGGGACATAGTAGCTAGATTCCCAAGCCCACCTAAAAACGGTTAAGGCCAATCGAGCTGTGGAGAGCCTGGTTGTAGCTGTGATGGACATAGGGGAGGCTCTCATCCCATGTGAATGGATGCTTTGAGTTGTACATGTGCAGAATGTGTACGATCATCCTGTTGACGACCTCTGTCTGGAAATTAGTTTAGGGATGGAAAATTGTGGACTTAGTGAGCTTGGTGTCCAGCATCGACGAGAGACTAGACCAAAATGTACTGAGTAACATGTTGTCCCGATCTGAGATGATAGACTATGGGATCCCAAAGTGTACCCACACTTGTTCAAAGGAGAGTTTAGCAAAGGTTTCTGTTGTGATACTATTCTTGCAGGTCACCATAATGGCCATCTTCGAGAATCTATTGACGACCACAAAAACACCGTCGTTGCCATGCTTAGTAGAAGGAAGGCCTGATATGTAATCCATGGAGATGGATTTCGAGGTCAACTAGGGGTAGGTAGTGGAGTATAGAGACCTTTCTTCTTGATCGTCGATTTGGCAATAGTGCAGGCATTGCAGGATCTGATGTACTTCTTGACATCCTGTCAAAGATTTGGCCAATATAAATACTTTTGCAGTACTGCCACCATTTTCTCGACCCCAAAATGCCCATTGGCTCGACTGTAGTGTTCTTCCCAAATCATCTTTGCACACTCTCTTGAAGGAACACAAAGGTGTCCTAGGTGGCATAAAATATCATCCTGGAGGTGAAAATTTGGAACTTGTTGACCCTCCAAGAGCGTATGGTATGTGTGGCCAAATTATGGGTCACTATTGTAGAGAAGTGACCAATCAGAAGTCTCGTGCCCACAAGAGTTGAGCACGATGGTTAATGCCATGATCGATGGCCAGCTGAGGCAATCTGCAACATTATTTGTGTTGCCCTTCTTATACTGGATATTCAAATGGAATTGTTGCAGGTATGTGGACCACTTCTAATGGAGATCATTCTGAAACTTCCCTTGTGTATGTATGAACTGCATGGGTTGGTGTTCTATGTAGATGATTGTTTCCTTCCCCAAAATGTAATTCTTCCATTGTCGGTAGGCCTGCAAAATGGAATACATATCTTTGTCATAAGTGGGATACTTCCAAACTGTTTCTAAAAGTGTCTCACTATGATATTCCACTAGATGCCCTTGTTGAGTAAGGAATGCACCAATTCCATAGTCAAAGGCATCTGTGTCAATCTCAAATGGTTGTTGCAAGTTTGGTAATGTGAGCATTGGTGCAGAGTAGAGACAATGTTTCAACTTTTTGAATGCCTTATATTGAGATTCAAACCAAAATATTTTTTCTTTCACTCCTCCTTTGTTGACTTGGCTCAATGGCCAAGTGATATGAGAGAACCCCAACATGAACCTATGGTAGAAATTGGAAAGACCCAGAAAGCTGTGGAGCTTTGTGAGAGTGGTTGGGGCTAGAAAATCCTGAATGACTTGGATCTTGGTTGGATCCACATGCACTCCCTTTTATCAATAATGTGTCACAGATACTGAACTTGGGTCATGACAAAAGTGCATTTCTCCACAATGGTACACAACTTGGGTTGCCACAGTGTTTGGAGAACCTGTCAGATGTGGTAGAGGTGCTCTTCCCAACTTTTGCTGAAAATCAAGATGTCATCCAAGTATACCACTAAAAATGACTTGGTGAATGGCCACAAGATGTCATCCATCAGCCTCATGAAGGTTGTCGAAGCATTCGTCAACCCAAAATCCATAACCAAAAATTTGAAAAGGCCCTCCTTAGCTTTGAAGGAAATATTCCACACATTGAAGGGTTCAATTGATACCTCATGATATCCAGACTTCAAGATGATCTTGTTGAAATATTTTGCCCCATTGATTTGGTCCAGAAGGTCATCAATCCATGGTATCAGGTACCTATTATGGACAATGATTTTGTTCAGCGCCCGATAGTCAATACAGAATCTCCAAGTCCCATCCTTCTCTACAAACATGATCGGGCTCCCACAGGGCGATGAACTCAGCCAAATGTGACCTTTCTACAGCAGCTCCTGAATTTGCCTCTTGATTTCATCATTCTCAAGAATGAACCACCAATAGATTGGTCCATTGGTTAATGACGCACCTGGGGTTAAATCGATGGAGTGCTTGACCTGACAGTGCAAAGGCAACACTGTGGGGGAGGTCAATATGTCCCTATACTCCTCCGCGACCTTGTCCATCTGTTGTTATCATGTGGAGGGGCCCTGTCTAGAGGTCATGGCCACCATCTTCTTCTTTCCTTGATGGCATATCATTAGGAAAGAAAATTTCTTGGTTTTTGAAATGAGCTTACTGTATTGTTTTGCAGTAACCAGAGAGACAATGGTAGGCAGTGCTACCTCTGGTATCCTGTAAAACTTATTTCCCAATGTAACAATAAAAACATGAGGACTTGACTCATACACAACATGTCGCTTCCATAGGTATGGTTGGAAAAATAATACATCACAAAAATCAAGGGGAGAAACATCACATAATAGCTCATCCGTGAAGGGCTTGATGCTGTATGGAAGATGACATTGTTCTCTCATGCACAAATCACGTTCCTGGTGAAGCCACCCAATGGTGTATGGTCGTGGGTGTGTTGTGGTCGGTAAGCCCAGTCGCTTCATGACCTCTGTTGCAATGAGGTTCTTTTAGCTCTTGTTGTTGACAATGAACTGTAGCAGGGAACCCTTTACCCACATCTGGGAGTGGAAGAGACGCTCCTCCTCCATTGGATATTCGAGTTCCTCGTTCTGGATATTTGTGGTGGTGATGGTGGCATTGAACTCCACATCCATAATTTGCTTCCCTTTTTTATTCCCTTTTCCAAGTTCTGACTCAGAGTCAAAACATGCATCTAATTTTGAAGCCTTCAGCATGGCCACCAGTGACTGCTTGGCCCGACACTCACTTGTATTGTGGGTGGAGCTCTTATGGAACTCACACCACTTTCAGATGTCCTTCTTCAGCTTCACAGTGTTGTCCTTTTCTTGTGGCCTTGGAAGGTTGTCCTTGGTTGTCTCTCCTTCTCTTTGTCCTTTGTTCTGTGGTTTTGTGGCACCTTTCCCTTGCTTCGGATTCACAAATCCAAAGTCTCACTTCTTCTGTTTAAAATTCTACTCGATCTTTATGGCATATCAGTACGTCATGCTGAGAGAGGAGATGTCCAAGAACTCCATCTCATCCTAGATGTATCTATGTAGGCAGCCGCGGTACTTAAGTACCAATTGTTTCTCAGAATCCTTGATACCCAAATTCGTGCGAAGGGTATGAAAAACATTGGTAGACTCCCAGACATCTTGGTCCCTTCTCTGTCGCAGCATCGTCCACTTTATGTATTTGTCCTCGTAGCTCCCTATAGGGTAGTACTGCTCCTTGATAGCATCTTGGAATGAATTCCAAGTGGGAGAGGCTGAAAATAGTGAGGTCATATTTTCATCCTTATACTCACAATAGGTTTTCCACTATTCATTGTAGAAATTTTGAATAATTTAACACATATTCAACAGAGATTATCCTGATCATGTACTATTGTGAAAAGCATACACAATACATAAGCTCCTCTACGTTGATCATCAATATAGCAGCATCAATAACAATAAAGCATCAAGAGCATTCACACATTAACACAGTATGTATCCCGGGGAAAGCATCTCGCTAAAAACCCCAACTATCTGTATATTAATGATTGAGTCATGTAACATTACACAGCATAATACTTCTCACAAGTATCTCCACATCTGTTACACACAATACAGCTCAGATCTGAATCAATCACTGGCTCAAATCTCCTTCGCTGCTTGCCTGCCTCCGCTGCTCAATACCTGCTCAAGAACTGATGATAATTCCAAGGCAAACACGTATTTACTTGGCTAAATCACGTGAGCACAAGCTACAATGTGGGAAAATACGTGGGCAAACTCATTGGCATACTCAATCCCTTGATTGTGCAAGATCTGATGCACAACTATAGTCACAACTGATAGCAATCTGATTCTCTAACACCTGTCCCGGCTGAACTGAACATGCACTAACATGCAACTGAGTTAACTGATGTATTCATTAGTTGTATTATGAGTTAATAACTTGTGAATTAATTAATAACTA
>APFE031305657.1:44567-71411 GCA_000404065.3 Pinus taeda
AGTACAATGCTTATCACAAGCAATCCAGTACCAGATCCTCCTGTTACACACAATACAGCTCAGATCTGAATCAATCACAGGTTCAAATCTCTTCCGCTGCCATGCCTGCCTCCTCTGCTCAATACCTGCAAGAGAATTGATGATAATACCAAGGAAGCCACGTATTTCCTTGGCTAAATCATGTATGAACAAGCTACAATACATGCAAACTCATTGGCATACTCAATCCCCTGATTTGTGCAAGATCTGGTGCACAACTATAGTCACAACTGATAGCAATCTGATTCTCTAACACCTGTCCCTGCGGAACTGAACATGCACTGACATGCAACTGAGTTAACTGATGTATTCATTAGTTGTATTATGAGTTAATAACTTGTGAATTAATTTATAACTAATTCACCCAACTCATCTCTAGTCTATTTGCCAGTTAGACTAAATACAACCAGTTTAACAAAGCTAAACTGAACACAACTCCATCAACTGCACCTCCAGTCCACTAAACTCAACTCACTTGAGTTCTAACTGAAGTCATGCATGCAAATATTCAACTAAACCATAAGAACCACGTATTTCCTTCATGCAATTGCATGTGCCACATCCGTAGCTCGAACTGAAGTGCTCCAAGAGAATAAGATTAAGTTTATAGTCCAAATATTATTGTGAGATAATAATATTTGACTTTTCTATTTTTAGCCTGGAAGTCTAAAAATAGACTCCGCACATATGTCTAAAAATAGAAGTCCATCTATTTTTACCAACATGACCAATCATCCACAAATAGCATCCTGCAACTCATAGACCATGATCCATATGTCTAAAAATAGACATAGTCTAAAAATAGACTTGCGCCAAAAATTAGCCTGCGGGTCCACTTAGTGAAGGCGACTCCTTTCCACTAAGCTCCATCATCTTGTTGCATTCTCAACAAGCATTTCTTGTTGCACACTTTTCAACACTCCCTCTCAACAAGAAAGGCTTCCTCTCAAACCCGATCCTGTAACTCTAGAATGTTCTGCATGCAACACATCTGGCCGGTCCACTTGCTCTATCATCAAAGTCTCTGACTGCTATTGCCTCTGTCGACTGAAAACTTTGCATCTCTGTGCTCTTCAATATCTAACTGCTCTAGCCTCTGTCACCTTGATCTCTGACTGCATCCGTGCTGCTGCTGGTTCTATCTCCCGGTATTGCATCCGCACCGCACCTCCCAACTGACCTCCCTGTTGGGCTAGAAACATACTCTGATGCTGAAGCTCTACCTACTGCTGACAAGTGCTCCCTCTCTGACATCTGCACTACTGCAACATCTTCATGCATCTTGCACCATTGCACACCTCTCTGCGCAAAACACTTGTGGCTCTCGCATTGCTGCAGCCTGCATGCTATGCGCTATCCTGGGATTCCCCGCACTGTCGCTCTCTCTGCCGCTCCATCTGCATCTATCTCTACCCAATCAGTCAGTTCCTACTACTCCACATCGAGGCTCTCGTAGCAAGGTCTCATCCAAGAGGTTGGGTACCTCAAGGATCCTGCCCCTCCTCCTTTGGACTATCAATCTATATCGCACCACCTCCTACCTGGAGGTATGGCTGCATGTGATCCCTCAGCCCACCTGTCTCGAAGTTTCCCCCTATTGGAGGTCTCTGCATGAGTAGATGTCTCTACTCGATCTCCTCTCAGCTTCCCTTATTGTGGCTGCTCCACAACCTCCTCAAGCTGCTACACCAATCGTGGCTCCTCCACAATTGTCTGAGACTTCTTCTGGCTCTGCATGTTGAGAGGTAATATACCCTCCCTCTCAACCACCAAGTCTCCATCAGTTGCCTTGCTGCTCAAGGCTTTGCATGCATCTTGAACCTTAAGAGCATACAGGTTCTTGACCCGTGAACCAATATGCTTCACCTGTCTAGTGATGATGTGTCTAAGGAAAACCTTTCCGTCTCTGAAGACTACATCATAGCCTCTGTCTTCCAGCATCGCGATTGACAACAAGTTTCTCTTCAGTCCTGGTACATACTTGACATCGGTCAAGGTAAGGTGAGCTCCATGCTCCCTCTGAAAAATAACCGTGCCTACACCTGAGACACTATACTTCTCATCATTACCCATCCCTATGAGTATCTGGAGATCTTTCCCCTCCAAAGTACTGAACAAACTTTTGTCACCGGTCATGTGGAAAGAAGCTCCACTGTCAAGAAACCAACCACTTCCCATCATGGATGAAACCATGCATACGAAGAGTGTGAAATCCAACTCAAACTGTGAAGCAAGTGCCTCACCTTCAGATCCTTCCTCAGATCCCTTCTTGGGCTTCTTCTTTGGGCAATTAGTAGCATAATGGCCCAACTCATGACAACGACAGCATCTCACCTTCGACTTGTCAACCTTCTTCCCATCATTGGAAGAACTAGATTCGGAAAGAGAAACCTTACCCTTCCCCTTCTTCGCCTTACTCGCTAAGGCACAGTTCTCCTCATCATGCATAGATGAAGAACTATCTCTGGTGTGCTGTCTAATCTCCTCTTGCACAAGATCCGACCAAAGTCTCTCCCATCCTGGCAATTTCTCCCTTCCATTCACCGAGTCCCAGTAGCTATGACAGCTCTTAGGAAGGCCAAGGAGTGCTAAACTCACCATCCTCATCATCAACAGTCACCCCCACACTTCCCCGCTCATCCCGACATTGGGTGAACTTCGTGAGATACTGGGGCATACTGTCTCCATTCTCACACTTAATGTTTCTGAGTTTTATCCTTGAGCGCCATTCCATGAGCTCAAAACTCAACCACTTCCGATCTAAAATTCGTGAGAACGAAGTATTTCTTGTACAGAGATCAACTGTATGGACATTCACTGGATATCTCACCTTCTAAAAGAAGGATGAATCCAGAGGCTACCTGGCCCGATTACAGACTCCGCCTGAAGAAATAAAACGTAGTCACTTCCTGAATAATAGATCTGATGATCAATCCTCGCTTTGATATCCTGTAGAAATCTCTTCTACAAATCAACCAGCTCTGATACCATGTAGAAATTTTGAATAATTTAACACATATTCAACAGAGATTATCCTGATCATGTACTATTGCGGAAAACATACACAATACATAAGCTCCTCTACGTTGATCATCAATATAGCAGCATCAATAACAATAAAACATCAAGAGCATTCACACATTAACACAGTATGTATCCCGGGGAAAGCATCTCGCTAAAAACCCCAACTATCTGTATATTAATGATTGAGTCATGTAACATTACACAGCATAATACTTCTCACAAGTATCTCCACCTCTGTTACACACAATACAGCTCAGATCTGAATCAATCACTGGCTCAAATCTACTTCGCTGCTTGCCTGCCTCCGCTGCTCAATACCTGCTCAAGAACTGATGATAATTCCAAGGCAACCACGTATTTACTTGGAAAAATCACGTGAGCACAAGCTACAATGTGGGAAAATACGTTGGAAAACTCATTGGCATACTCAATCCCTTGATTGTGCAAGATCTGATGCACAACTATAGTCACAACTGATAGCAATCTGATTCTCTAACACCTGTCCCTGCTGAACTGAACATGCACTGACATGCAACTGAGTTCACTGATGTATTCATTAGTTGTATTATGAGTTAATAACTTGTGAATTAATTAATAACTAATTCACCCAACTCATCTCTAGTCTATTCGCCAGTTAGACTAAATACAACCAGTTTAACAAAGCTAAACTGAACACAACTTCATCAACTGCACCTCCAGTCCACTAAACTCAACTCACTTGAGTTCTAACTGAAGTCCTGCATGCAAATATTAGTCATCCCATAGGTAACCACGTATTTCCTTCTGGGATCTGCATGTACCACATCCGTAGCTCATCCTGAAGTGCTCCAAGAGAATAAGACAAAGTTTATAGTCTAAATATTATTATGAGCTAATAATATTTGACTGTTCTATATTTAGACTGAGCAGTCACTCCGCTGTGATCTAAAAATAGAAGTCCATCTATTTTCCCAACTTGATCAATTATCCATAAACAACAACCTGCAATCCATAGACATGATCCATATGTCTAAAAATAGACATAGTCTAAAAATAGACTTGCGCCAAAAATAGCCTGCGGGCCCACTTAGTGAAGGCGACTCCTTTCCACTAAGCTCCATCATCTTGTTGCATTCTCAACAAGCATTTCTTGTTGCACACTTTTCAACAATATGCTCTTATTTCAGTGTAGTTCTAGTATAAATACCAGTCACCAGTCTTGGTTTTTTCACATAGGTGTAGGATCCTTTTAATTTCATTCCCATTTCTGGGCTCTGTCTGGTTGTTAACGAGCTATACCATTGGATGTATAAATGCATCCAAAAATTCTATAAATGATGAGGTAGTAGAAGTTTCTCTGACCATTTTTGTCCAATGAATCACTGATTGATTCACTCCTTGTTCATCCTACTTGCTGAGTTTAATTGGTAACTAATCACCTTGTTGAAAAAGGAACATGTGAACAATTACAGAGATGTAATTGAACATTCCCTGCACAGTGAAGTTCATGAATTGCTCATGTATATTATCAACTAAGAATTAGCTGTAATTATACATGAAATATGGTTGTTGGTCTTTATTGAAAATGGATACAAAAACAAAGATTACTTCATCAACAGATTGGTCATTAGCGTATCCTAATAGACAAGAAAGAAGCGAAAGGCAATGTCTAGAGGGTTCAGGAAACATGGCGTATGAATAAGGTGGATTTCTTTCTGGAAATTCTAAATGCTCAGGAAAAAAGATTTCAAATATTTTGGTTCTCTATGCAAAAGTTAACTTATGGTATAGATCCATAAGTGTTGCTGGTGAGAATTGAGTCAAGGAGTCAAGTTGAGGAACTAAGAGCATTTCATTTATAGTTTGAGCAGAGATAGTTATAAGAATGTCTCCATTCCGAGCTATGACTGCGCTTTTCATACTTGGCTTGACACCAGGTAATAAGATCAGGGAATTCATGTGTCTTTGGGAAAATGTAAAATGGCAACAGGGATTCCCAAAACCTAATTGGATCTTGCTGGTCAAGATAATTCTGTTTAAGCCACAAGTGTAGTTCATGAAAATCAAACTCACACTTAGCTTTTGAAACTTTGAAAAGTGAATCAACAATTAGGATATGGTCAAGGTCAGGCTGGGTTGAGGTAAAAATACTCTCCTCTCTAGTCTACTTATTGGAATTTTCTTTTGTGGCCATGGTGAAATATAAGAAGCAAAATGATTATAAAATACAGATTGAGCAAAAGGAAAGAAGTTCTACAACATTGTAAACTTGCAAACAATTTGAGAATAATCAGAAGAAAATGAAAAATGGGGCGGTTTCATTTTATTTATAAGGTGAGGGGAGGAGTAACAATTTTGTTGATAACCGTAGTAGCTTTAAATGCAAGGGAGCGGGATGCAACGGATCGATACAATGATATGCTAAATGATAGGATAAGCATGTAAAGAGGTAAAAGATGGGAGGAATAATAAACAAATAGATGAGGTGTCAAGTCAGGATTAGTGGAGGGATAACGACTTTTTAGTGAGGTGAAAGAGTGATTAGTGAAGAAAACCACAAGTGGTTTTCGAGGGGAGGGGACGAGGTGGAGAGATGTGAGGGCAACATGTAAAGTCGAGGAGTCTGCCATGAAACTGATCTGTTTACCCCCCCCCCACCCCCCCCATTGCGTTAACGTGAAAGAGTGGAGGGGGGTGTGAAATCTCTCCTTGTCATTGATCTAGGTGGGGAGTAGATCAACATTCAGATCGTGCCCCTTGGTTATTCGAAACCGACAAGACTTTTTTTTGTTTATTGTTGGGGTCAAATAAACCTTGCACGTTACAATATAGTTGAAATGAAAAATATTTTAAATCAAATAATTAATCCTGATTAAGGAACTAATTATATATTAACATAATTTGACATTTTCTAATGTGGTGCATTTTTACTAGCAACCTTTGCATTTATAAATATATGAAATGAATCCATTCTTTTCTTTTTTCTTCTTGTTGATGGTGTTGTACCCACCAACATGTCAAGGGAATCTCCCCGATCATAAGTGTTATAGACATATTTGGGCACATCAACCCAAACTTATATGTCGATAAACTAGGGCTCATCAACCCCTAAAAGAATTGTTTCATATCCTAAAGAGACATAGTTATCTGAATACATCATTCCCCAAAAGTTCCAATTGAGAAACCATCCAAAATTTGCCTAAATTAAACCATACTGACTACTCCACTGGAAAAGTGTGATGCATACTAAGTGGTACATGTTAGCTATGTTATGTAAAAGGATAAGAAAATGGATTCAAGCACTCTCAAAGGCTACAAACACACCTAAGTTCATGCCAAGCGAACCATTTTTGATGTTCAATTCTCCAAATTTTGGCTAAAATCTTCCTACCGGTTGAAGAAGTTGCAAGAGGAAAGCCCTTGGAGGAGCGGAAATACATTACCGGGAGGCAGAAATACTCTAAATTCATGAAAAATCTTAAATCGCAGGCTTAAGGGTCCGAAATCATATCAGCCATTGGATCTGGCCGATCAACGATCCAGATTGCATCGGCATACCGCAGTCGAAGCAGGCAGGCAGTGGCAGCGACTCAGGAGACCTCACCGATGAGCGATTGCCGATATCGTATCGGCGGGTCGCAATGGAGGACTTACAAAAGAGGTTTGGGCCTTTATATTTGGCGATATGCCATTGCCGATATCACGTCGGCATATCGCATCGGCACTTTCAAAGGGGGCGGGGCCTTTTGCATGGTTATGTTTGCGATGCGATAAGTTGGACCCGATGGCGCTATAAATTATTTCTCATAAATTTTCGGGTCCGCGCTAAGGCCTTTTCAATGATTTTGGGCGCATTTTCGTTATATAACGAAATATGAGGAAATATAAAGGAAGCCTTGGGGGGTGCCGATAGCGATGAGGCCCGGACCTGATGGGGTCCGGGAAGCAAAATATATATGTTTTCAAGTTCGCCAAAGGAAAATTTCCAGAGTTTTGCAGCATTTTTCAATGTATTTTCAAACAGAGGATTGGCCGGCTATCATGTGCGATTGCGACTCGAAAGGCGACCCGATAGAGGAGTGATGCATGCATTGACTGTTAATGTTTAAAATGTGGCAAAGCGGGTAGGATTTCTTAGTGGCGCGGAGCTGGTCAAAGCAAGCATGGAGTAGTACAGCGCAGCAGGCAGCTGCATTCAATTCGCAGTATGGCCAAGCAGAAGAGGACTTGCCTCAAACAGATCAACATTTATCAGTAATGGAATTCGTCCGCATTTCATGCCACCTGCCCAAGGAGGACCGCAGAGCACCAGAGAGGGTCAAATCCATTTAAACACAGCCATATTTGTATCAGAGGCCCATTTCTAAAAGTAAATGTGGTTGGTGGCCATTTATGGGCTCCTCCACTCATTGTTTAACAAAGATATTTTGTATTGTAACACTATATATACTCAGAACTCAGATGTAATCAGGGCATGAGTGTTTGATGAATGAGAGCTTATTGTAGCCTTCTAACTTCTGGAGACTGTAACTACTTTGTAACCTGCAATGTCTGGTCTTCATTTCCAATTGATACAAGCTTCTTTTGTTGTCAATTGCTCACTTTCCATTTCTTCTTCTTGTTCCAGGCTGTGCCTGTTTTGCATTCGTTCATTTGCTGTAAATGTTAGCATTAGAGGGGTTGTCATCCCACCTTTGTGTTAGAATTTGGCATGTATAACTGAACATGTGTGCAGGTTTCTGTTGTTGTAATGCATAGAGAGCTGTCATCCTGTCTATGTATTAGAATCCAGATTTACAGACCTTTTACTGGTTGCCGCCGACCATCACAGGGTCCTGTGCATTCGCTGGGGTGATTAGTTTTCTTCATTATCACCTTTACCTTAAGCTGTGAGTAATTGGTGGTTAAAAGCCTTGTAGTCTGGGGGTGTTCACCCATGTCTAGGGTCAATCATAGTAGAAGTGGTTATCTGGCACATCCTCCATTTATCGATCATTTCATTCGATAGAATTGTTAAATTTTTAATGTTCCTGAGCATCATTGATATACAACCTAGGTGAGTTTCTTGGGGTGATAACATTAATTGGCGCCGTTGCTGGGGAGAGGAGAATCGAAGCTCAAGCTTCCCTGGGGGAATGACATAGTTTCAAGCTTTGATGACAAACAAGGTTTGAACACAAAATTTAGTTGTATTCATCTGTCTGGCAACTCCACTGGAGGAAGGCCGTCCTTTGGGGACTCCACATTGAAGTTCTGGTGCGGTTGGTGAGGCATGTTCGGAGAAATATTTAGAAATCACTAGATGGCCAGTGCCTGATCCTAAGAAGATCGATGACCAGAAGAAACTTTGCGGAATGGAGCATCAAGATCAGGTAAGCCTTAAAGAATTTTTATGTGTCTCTGTTAGTGAAGTTCACCTTCAGAGATTCATACCGCTCCTTGTTCATTCATTTCCCTTTCAGACCTTAGTTAAAGGAAGCTTCCATGCTGTCTATCGTATTCCTCTATCTCTGTCATCCTTTTCATTGATCCATTCCACTCAGTTTACCAGTAGCCTTCTATTTTCCTCAGTCATGGCAAGCCAGTGAGCTCTTACAAGGATGGAAACAATCATTGCCGCTAGGTATGAACCCTTGGTCTTACCTGTCCCGTTGAATGCCATGCCTGCTGGAGAGTATCAAGAATTTTTGCCTAAGTTTACTGGTGCAGAAGGAGTAACAGCTGAAGAGCACCTTGAGTCGTTTTACAGCTATGCTGTTGACCTGAATATCAATGAAGATGATGTGTTGATGAGGGTTTTTGTCCAAAGCCTAGATGGGGAGGCTAGAAATTGGTTTAGAAATTTACCCCCTAGGTCTATTGCAGACATCGAGACCTTAGGTGATGTGTTCCTTGAGCACTGGGGGGATAATGAAGATCTGCTCTATGATGATACTGAGTTTGGAAGCTTTCAAGTGGATGGGATTTCATCATCCTCAGATCATAAGATCGACGAAATGTCCAGGATGATAGAGCTATTGGCCTCTGAAGTTTCCAGGTTAAGATCTAAGCAGTATTCAGAAGAAGAGCTATACGAAGAAGAGGGGGAGGTCCATGGTTTGGAAGGTGCTCCTTTCCTAACCAGAGCTGCATATGAACAAACAGTATCCAGGAGCACTGCTTATTAGTTTGTTATACCTGCAGAACAACAAGCTTATCAGTAGAAGCAGCCAGCAGCAGGTCCCTTCCTCCATGAATATGAGCCCGAAGCTAGATCATCTTCACATGGCTATGCAGATCTGCAAATTAGCCTACCTATTTTTGTCTCCGCCCCAGTGATCGAGAAGGGAGAGGAAAACTCCCCATCATCTTGGGTCCCTTTGACTGCTCAAGTGACAAGCCCTCTAAGTTGCCCCATGAATACTGAGGCAGGAAATAGATCAATGCCCAAGCTTGTGACTGATCACCTCAATCTTGATACTCTAATGCCTGCTCAGATGGCCCTCACAAAAAATGAAGAGGCAGCTTGCCAGATAATAGAGGGAGAGCATGTGCAGTTTTGGGAATCCTCCTTGGAAGAGGACTGTCCTAAAGAATATGCTGGAGCAGGTGATGTCGATGTGTCCTCCACACGAGAGTACATTGGTTTGCCATTCATGTTGACGGTGCAGGCCACAGACAACACAAAGAAGTACACAATAGTCATTGTTTTTTAGTGGGTGTACAGAGGCTCCAGTAAAGAACATCCAAGGAGGAGCACAAATAGAAAGGGAATGAAGTTCAAGCCTCCTCTATCTGATGAGCTCAAATGCCCCATAATTTTTAAGGTGGAGGATCAAATAAATCTTGTCCTGTTGATCTATGATGAACCGGCTAACAGGCAGCAATTTTTGGTGGCCCAGCAAATGGGCAATTTTTGAAGTTTATGTTTTCAGGCTTTAATGTTCGTAATCAATTTCTTTTACAGTTTCCTATTGTATGCTTAGTTGACTCCATGCCTAATGGACACTAGGCAAATGTTTTTAAAGCTTGTTTTGTATGAAGGCATTGGTCTGCAGTTCTTGAGACCTCACAGGGAGGATCTCATCCCCAGAAGGAGCCAGTGTTAGCTCTGTTATGTAAAAGGATAAGAAAATGGATTCAAGCACTCTCAAAGGCTGCAAACACACCTAAGTTCATGCCAAGCGAACCATTTCTGATGTTCAATTCTCGAAATTTTGGCTAAAATCTTCCTACCGGTTGAAGAAGTTGCAAGAGGAAAGCCCTTGGAGGAGCGGAAATACACTACCGGGAGGCAGAAATACTCTAAATTCATGAAAAATCTCAAATCGTAGGCTTAAGGGTCCGAAATCATATCAGCCATTGGATCTGGCCGATCAACGATCCAGATTGCGTCGACATACCGCAGTCGGAGCAGGCGGGCAGTGGCAGCGAGTCAGGAGACCTCACCGATGATCGATCGCCGATATCGCATCGGCGGGTCGCAATGGAGGACTTACAAAAGAGGTTTGGGCCTTTATATTTGGCGATATGCCATCGCCGATATCACGTCGGCATATCGCATCGGCACTTTCAAAGGGGGCAGGGCCTTTTGCATGGTTATGTTTGCGATGCAATAAGTCGGACCCGATGGCGCTATAAATTATTTCTCATAAATTTTCGGGTCCGCGCTAAGGCCTTTTCAATGATTTTGGGCGCATTTTCGTTATATAACAAAATATGAGGAAATATAAAGGAAGCCTTGGGGGGTGCCGATAGCGATGAGGCCCGGACCTGATGGGGTCTGGGAAGCAAAATATATATGTTTTCAAGTTTGCCAAAGGCAAATTTCTAGTGTTTTGCAACATTTTTCAATGTATTTTCAAACAGAGGATTGGTCGGCTATCATGTGCGATTGCGACCCGAAAGGTGACCCGATAGAGGAGTGATGCATGCATTGACTGTTAATGTTTAAAATGTGGCAAAGCGGGCAATATTTCTCAGTGGCGCGGAGCTGGTCAAAGAAAGCATGGAGTAGTACAACGCAGCAGGCAGCTGCATTCAATTCACAGTATGGCCAAGCAGAAGAGGACTTGCCTCAAACAAATCAGCGTCTATCAGTAATGGAATTCGTCCACATTTCATGCCACCTACCCAAGGAGGACCGCAGAGCACCAGAGAGGGTCAAATCCATTTAAACACAGCCAAATTTGTATCAGAGGCCCATTTCTAAAAGTAAATGTGGTTGGTGGCCATTTATGGGCTCCTCCACTCATTGTTTAATAGAGATATTTTGTATTGTAACACTATATATACTCAGAACTCAGATGTAATCAGGGCATGAGTGTTTTATGAATGAGAGCTTATTGTAGCCTTCTAAATTCTGGAGACTGTAACTACTTTGTAACCTGCAGCATCTGGTCTTCATTTCCAATTGATACAAGCTTCTTTTGCTGTCAATTGCTCACTTTCCATTTCTTCTTCTTGTTCCAGGCTGTGCCTGTTTTGCATTCGTTCATTTGCTGTAAATGTTAGCATTAGAGGGGCTGTCATCCCACCTCTGTGTTAGAATTTGGCATGTATAACTGAACATGTGTGCAAGTTTTTGTTGTTGTAATGCATAGAGAGTTGTCATCCTGTCTATGTATTAGAATCCAGATTTACAGACCTTTTACTTGTTGACGTCGGCCATCACAGGGTCCTGTGCATCCGCTGGGGTGATTAGTTTTCTTCATTATCACCTTTACCTTAAGCTGCAAGTAATTTGTGGTTAAAATCCTTGTAGTCTGGGGGTGTTCACCCATGTCTGGGGTCAATCATAGTAGAAGTGGTTATCTGGCTTAAAGGTGCTGCACATCCTCCATTTATCCATCATTTCATCCGATAGAATTGTTAAATTTTTAATGTTCCTGAGCATCACTGATATACAACCTAGGTGAGTTTCTTGGGGTGATAACAGTACACTACCAGGGTGTGATGCATAATAATTAGGCCTTCTATAGGGCATGTTGGGTGAGGATGGACAAATGGACAAGACAGTTTTCTAGGTGGTTTCTCATGGAATCTTCTAGAAACTTCCCCTATGCCACTTGCCTCTCTGAATTTGCCCAAGGATGAATAAGGGATCCAAGAAATATCCAAATGGAACCAATTGTAAAAAGTGGAATGACACTAATTAAACCCCATGGATGACTCACACCCTTGCACACATTTATAAATGGATCTCCAATTCAAGAGATACAAAAGCTGGAATATTGTGAATTGCAAGGAAGTGTTGATAGTTTGTAATTGAGGAAAGAGCGTTGTATTGTTGGAGTCATCTTATTATTTCATGAGGTGAAGAAGGATTGAAGCTGGGAGGATGATGCTAGATCAGACAACTGGGTTGTAATTATCCCTTCTATTAATAAAGTTCTTCAAGTTTTCTTCCATATGATTGTGCAATTGTGAATGTTATCATGTGTGAATGCTATCATTTGTTAATTATATATCAGATTCTGTAGTGTTTATGTTGTAATAGATCGCGATGCTTTGATGGTTCTTTGTTGCTGTACTTGTGCAGGTAGTCTCCAAGTGTATTAAGTACGAGAGGAGTTGCAGACTCTATCAAAGGGGAGAGAGGTCAAGCAAGGGATTAAGCGGAAGTTCCAGGTTGGTTCCATTATCTTTCTCTTATATGTTACACATAGAAGAAATCGTTGAATTTCTTTAAACTGTTGTTTTTAGGGTAGTTACCAAACCTAGAGGGCTAGAATTCTTTAGGAATAATAGTTTTTCCCAGAAACAAATTGGTGACTCTATTGGGGAGAACAGATGTTTGTTTGTTGTTATTCTTTGTTTTATAAACTATATAGAGAGTCTAAAGTCATCCAGGTAGCCTTCAAACTTCTATTGCTCTGCAATTGCATAGTAGATGAATGCCACTTCAGTCAATCTCTGGTTTATTTTATGAATTGAACATTTGACTTACAAGCACATCTAGATGCCCTCTTGGTAGCTCAGTAAATTCTGAAGACATTCCTCTATACTTTTCTCTTTACTGTTCATCAAAAATCATCTTAACCCATTGAAAACAGTTGCACATTTGAGCCAAAACCCATTTCAGCTATGCTCCCTAGACCATCACACTATCTTCCACTATAACTCAGTATGGATCTCACCTCCCAAGTGTAGTAAGTGTGATACATCTTTGTTTCTGTGAAGCGTAGATGTGATGACTGACTGAACTCTTTTTCCATTCTAGAAATTAAGGGTTTTTTTACCTTGTTTTCAGTTTTGTTTAATTGTTTTTCTACACATGAGTAGAGCCTCCTTACTAAAGCCTACTTGCATCACATAGACCAGCTTTAATTACATTAGAATTAGTGAATGTTTTTTGTGTATTTGTTCATCATTTACAATCCTTTTTCGAAAAATTGTTTAAATAGATTTGTTGCTTTGATACAAAAGTGTCGTAATTGTCGTTTTGGGTAAAAAAGAGAAGTGTCTTGAATTCTTCCTTCCCTTGATAATCAACTGAACTTTTATTCATGTATTTGGCTTGATTTGTTTGTATTCAAAGTGTTGAAAGAATTTTTTATTCGAAATTGAAAAGTGTCGTTGAGTCTTCCTTTCTCTTTTGAAGAAGAAATTGTCAAAAATGTCATTTTGAATGAAATATTTCAAATCTTTGCTGCATTTAGTTTTCGTTTTTGGAATTTTTCACATTAAGGAGAACAAAAACAAATACATGCATTTGCATTTAGCAGTTGTAGATTTGTGTGCAAAAATATGATTTAGGGAAATGCACTAGGGTGTTCTCTTTGCTCCTTGCTCTTTGCACTGTTATTTTCTTTCCCTAGTAGCTAGGATTTTCATTGCTCAAAATAAATGTTTATCATTGTAGATTTCATTTTAGGAATTTCAAATAGTCATCATGTGAAAAACCACTCAAAGGAAAACTCTAAACAAGATCAACTTTAAAATAAATTTCAATGAACCTAACAACACTTTGGAACTACTAGAGGTCTAGGCTAGAGACGTGTTCCGGCGTTGTTAAAACTAGTGGCTATCGTTTTCATTGAAGGTTGGGTGATTCCTCCTCCTTGATATGACAAGTGGTAGCATGGACTTGTGCTCCACGTACCGTCATGTATATATTGGGAGACCACAATAGGCTTAAATACTTTATCCATAGGAAGCCAAGTCTACCGCCTTATTGATCGCAATGCACTGAACATAACATTCGAGAAGATTGACTGTCATACATAAGTCCTTGGTAATTTCTTTTTAATTTATCACCAAGGTGTATATTGCAGTTTTGCGATTGGTTTGGTAATCCCTCTGTCTAGATTTTCCAGAGTAGTCACTTTCGTTCCTTTTTTACTCTTTAAAAGAAAATATCCATCTGAGCACTTGTCCTTTTAGGCTCATTAAAAATTGAAGGAGACTAGAGTCATCTTCAGCTTTTTCTCGAATCTTAAAAACTGAAAAAGCAAAGTTGTGTCAAAGTGTCATTAAAATTAATTGAATTCAGAATAACATCCCTATTCCTTAGTTGATCTTAGGTTGAGATATATGTAGACAAATCCAGAGTCCACCAATCAAGGAATCCCTTTTGAAGGAAATCCTAGTCCATTTCCTTCCTTCATAAATATTGGTGCTCCTTATATGGCTCCATTATCTCTTCCAAGACTTACCATTGGCCTGCCAGTATGGTTGTTTTCAACCTGTTTGGTTGAAAATGGGGGTACACCTTCAACTAAAAAAAATCATTCTCCAATTTATCCTGAAGTTGACCCTTCGGCTTCTTCCTCTTCTCTTGGTGAAAGTAGTGATATGAGTAACCAGGTGACTGAGAAGAAGAAGAAAGGGAAGGAGAAGAGAAGAAGCCAATTAAACAAAGGGGCAACCAAGCAGCCATTGCTTTGAATGCATCATCTGACAAAAATCTGCCCATTAAACTTCCCGAAGCCAAATAGGTATTGGATAACTATCCTGCTTCACAGCAGTGATTTCCATCTGGTTACAAGAGACTCTTTCTTTCATCATGCTAGGGGCATGCAAACCAATCCAAGCATATTTTTTTTTTCATTTCAAGCTTGTGTAAAAATGAAACTGAATTCAAGCATAGTTTTTCATTTTGAGGTTGTGTAAAAGTAAAATTGAATCCAAGCACAATTTTTCATTTCAAGCTTGTGTAAAAATGAAACCGAATACAAGGATAGTTTTTTTTCATTTCGAGCTTGTGTAAAAATGAAATTGAATCCAAGCATAGTTTTTCGTTTCAAGCTTGTGTAAAGATGAAATTGAATTCAAGCATAGTTTTTTCATTTTGAGCTTGTGTAAAAATGAAATTGAATTGAAGCATAGTTTCTTCATTTTGAGCTTGTGTAAAAATGAAATTGAAGCCAAGCATAGTTCCCCATGGTTCAATATTGTCAAAAAATGAACCCATTTACAAGTAATTAACCTTTGTGATTTCCATTCTATCAACCTTTTGAACCTTGGTTGTGTACATCCCATCATCACCATCCCTTTGGCCGATCATACGCTTCCACATGGTTGTTTTACCCCTTTTTGAGGAACAATCACAATGAGTGGTCTTATTAGCTAACCTCTTCACAAAAATCAACATGTTTTGAGAAGTTCCAAAATCACCGAAACTAGTTGCTACCCTAGACACCACTCATTCCTTAAAATCGAGTCCTCTTTAAACCCTTTTCAAACTTGTTAAATATGAAAAGATTGTCGAGTGCTTGGCCTTTCCAACTCATTAAAGTGATTGGAAATGTCCACCAGAACTAGTTGCTACCCTAGACACCACTTGTTCTTCAAAATCGAGTCCTCTTTAAACCCTTTTCAGACTCATTAAATATGAAAAGGTTATCGAGCGCTTGGCCTTTCTAGCTCAATAAAGTAATTGGAAATGTCACCCTCCTGTATTATTTTATCCTTTTTCGAACTTGAGGGATTACTTTATGAAAAAGAACTTAAGGAGTTTCCTTTTTTTCCCTTTTCAAACTCTCTAAACATGAAAATGATTGAGTTATCCTTGTCGTTAAACTTGTTAAAACAATAGCGACAAACTTTTCCATCTAGACGAGGCCAAGTTTCACTATCGTTAGACTCGTTAAAACATTAATAGCAATAGGTTTGCCTAAAGGGTGAATTATAGAACAAGCATATGTTATCCTCCTTAAGCTTGACAAAAATAAATAGGTACTAGTCAGCAATGGCTGGGGAAAAAGGGAAAGAAAACTTGAAGAACTTATGGTAGTAGGTCACTTCAGAACATGACACTTTCACTTCATCACCATTATTGAGTTGGGTTGGGTTATTCCGTTCACTGGTCATCTCACCATTGGTCTTTCATACCATCCATGTTTTAGGGTTAACGCTACCAATTCATCTCAATGTCACAAACATGTTCAAGAGAATTCATTCAATTTAGAAACCACCACCTAGTTAATGTCTCATCCACTACAATGCCTCCAACCTTCATTTTTCATGACCGCCATTCCTGAACCTTTTGTCGTCAGTTCATTTTTCACCTCCAGAAAATCATTTTCTTCGTTTTGTGTCGTAGATGTGGGATACATCAAGGCCCTCCTACGATGAGTCACTTCTTGTCAACATCATCTCATTATCCAAGAATTTGACTTAGAAACAACCATTTCAGTGCTTTGAGCTTGCATACATCAATGGAAAGTTTCTCACTTCCGACAATAGGTTGACATCAATGGCCTTCAACTAAACGATTTTGCATGGTGTTCGACATTGGATCATGTATTCACACCATGTGAATTGTAATGTAGTACCTTGAGGGTCATTATCATTATCGGTGATTCCTCTCACATCTGTTAACAGCTCACATCATTGGCTGGTAATCAGGCGATGTCTTTCCATGTTTGACTTCAGAACATCTCTTCACATGGATTGACTTGTACATCGAGTGAATATTGGACGAGTTTGAAGACCCTGGATCTAGTTTGATCCATTCGGGCTGCGATATATTCAGGAATATAAAAACTTCAAATGTACAAAGGCTCTACACAGATGGTCATCCTAACCATGGATGATGAATCTATATTTGGAGATTCATCAGTCTGTATCCGCAGATAGCTATCTGATCTATGTACATGAAATGAATTTATAAAGATGAGCATGGGAATGCCTCCCTCAGCTAGATCATGAAAATTATATTATGATGATGTATTGTATTGTAACTTATGTAGTTCACCTTCTAGTTAGAAACATCAGATCCTCATGATAAAGCATTTCACCTGACATCAATATTTACGACTTCATGCTTTAGGGGGCAACTGTTACAGACATATTTGGGAACATCAACTTCAAACTTATATATCGATAAACTAGGGCTCATCAACCCCTAAAAGAATTGTTTCATACCCTAAAGAAACATAGTCATCTGAATACATCATTCCCCAACAGTTCCAACTAAGAAACCATCCGGAAATGGCCTAAATTAAACCATACTGACTGCTCCACTGGCAAAGTGCGATGCATACTGAGTGGTACATTACCAGGGTTCAATGCATATTGATTAGGCATTCTATAGGGTGCAATGGGTGAGGATGGAAAAATGGCTGAGACAGTTTGCTAGGTGGTTGCTCATGGAATATTCTAGAAACTTCCCTTGTGCCACTTGCCTCTCTGAATTCGCCCAAGGATGAATAAGGGATCCAAAAAATCTCCAAATGGAACAAATTGTAACAAGTGGAATGACACCAATCAAACCCCATGGATCACTCACACCCTTACATACATCTATAATGGATCTCCAATTCAAGAGATCCAGAGGCTGGAATATTGTGAATTGCAAGGAAGTGTTGATAGTTTGTAATTGAGGAAAGAGCATTGTATTGTTGGAGTGATCTTGCTATTTCATGAGGTGAAGAAGGATTGAAGCTAGGAGGACGATGCTGGATCGGACAACTGGGTTGTAATTCTCCCTTCTATTAATAAAGTTCTTCAATTTTTCTTCCAGATGATTGTGCAATTGTGAATTTTATCATTTGTGAATGCTATCATTTGTTCATTATATATCTGATTCTGTAATGTTTATGTTGTAATAGATCACGATGCTTTGACGGTCCTTTGTTGTTGTACTTGTACAGGTACTCTCCAAGTGTGTTAAGTATGGGGAGGAGTTGCAGGCTGTGTCAAAGAGGAGAGAGGTCAAGCAAGGGATTACGTGGAAGTTCCAGGTTGGTTCCATTATCTTTCTCTTATCTATTACACATAGAATAAATCGTTGAATTGCTTTAAAATGTTGTTTCTAGGGTAGCTGCCAAACCTACAGTGCTAGCATTCTTTAGGAATACTAGTTTTTCCTAGAAACAAACTCGTGACTCCATTGGGGATGAAAAGGTGTTTGTTTGTTGTTATCGTTTGTTTTATAAACTATAGATAGAGCCTAAAGTCAGCCAGGTAGCCTTCGAACTGCTTTTGCTTTGCAATTTCATAATAGATGAATGTTGCTTTAGTCAATCTCTGGTTTAGTTTATGAATTAAAAATTTGATTTACAAGCACATCTAGATGCCCTTTTGGTAGCTTAGTAACCTCCCTAGACATTCCTTCATAATTTTCTCTTTACTGTTGATCAAAGCTCAGCTTAACTCATTGAAAATAGCTTCACATCTGAGCCAAAACCCATTTTAGTTGCGCTCCCTGGACCATTGCACTATCTTCCACTATAGCTCAATTTTCATCACACCTCCCGAGTGTAGTAAGTGTGATGCATCTCTGTTTCTGTGAAGCCCAGGTGCGATGACTGACTGAACTCTTTTCCATTCTAGAAATTGAGGGTTTGTGACCTTGTTTTCAGTTTTGTTTGGTTGTTTTGCTACAAATGAACAATGCCTCTTTACTGAAACATACTTGCATCACTTAGATCAACCTCAATTACATTAGGATTAGTGAATGCTTTTTGTGTGTTTGTTCATCATTTACAATCGCTTGTCAATTTTTTTAAAAAATTGATTTTGTTGCTTTGATACAAAAGTGTCTTAATTGCCGTTCTGTGTCGAAAAGAGAAGTGTTGTGAATTTTTCCTTCCCTTGATAATCGATTGAACTTTTATTCATGTATTTGGTTTGATTTATTTGTATTCGAAGTGTTGAAAGAATTTTTTATTCAAAATTAAAAAGTGTCGTAGAGTCTTCCTTTCTCTTTTGAAGAAGAAATTGTCAAAAATGTCATTTTGAATGAAATATTTCAAATCTTTGCTGCATTTAGTTTTCCTTTTTAGCATTTTTCACATTAAGGAGAACAAAAACAAATACATGCATTTAGATTTAGTATTTGTAGATTTGTGTGTGAAAATATGATTTAGGGAAATGCGTTAGGGTTTGCTCTTTGCTCCTTGCTATTTGCACTATTATTTTCTTTCCCTAGTAGCTAGGATTTTCATTGCTCAAAATAAACAAAAAATTGTTTATCATTGTAGATTACATTTTAGGAATTCCAAATCATCATCGCGTGGTGAACCATGAAAAGGAAAACTATAAACAAGATCAACTTTAAAATAAATTTCAATGAACCTAACAACGCTTTGGAACTTAACGCAACATATCTATAGGTCTAGGCTAGAGACGTGTTTTGGCGTCATTAAAACTAGTGGCTATCATTTTCATTGAAGGTTGGGTCATTCCTCCTCCTTGATATGACAACTACTAGCACGGAGTTGTGCTCCATGTACCGTTGCATATATATTGGGAGACCACAATAGGCTGAAATCCTTTATCCGTAGGAAGCTGAGTCTATTGCCTTATCAATCGCAATGCACTGAATACAACATTCGGGAAGATTGACTGTCCTACATAAGTCCTTGGTAATTTATTTTTAAATTATCACCAAGGTGTAGATTGCAGTTTTGTGATTGGTTTGGTAATCCCTCTGTCTAGATTTTCCCGAGTAGTCAATTTCATTCCTTTTCGATTCTTTAAAAGAAAAGGTCCATCTGAGCACTTGTGCTTTCAGGCTCATTAAAAATTGAAGGAGACTAGAGTCATCTTTAGCTTCTTCTCGACTCTTAAAAACTGAAAAAACAAAGTTGTGTCAAAGCATCATTAAAATTAATTGAATTTGGAATAACATCCTTGTTCCTTAGTTGATCTTAGGTTGAGATATATGGAGACAAATCAGGAGTCCACCAATCAAGGAATCCCTTTGGAAGGGAATCCTAGTCCTTTTCCTTCCTTCAGAAATGTTGGTGCTCCTTATATGGCTACATTATCCCTTCCAGGACCTACCATCGGCCTGCCAGTATGGTTGTTTTCAACCTCTTTGGTTCAAAATGGGGGTAAACCTTCAACTGAACAAAATCAATCTCTAGTTGATCCTCAAGTTGACCCTTCACCTTCTTCTTCGTTTTTTTCTCCCTCCCCTTCTTCCTCTTTGCTTGGTGAAAGTAGTGATACTAGTAACCAGGTGGTTGAGAAGAAGAAAAAATGGAAGGAGAAAAAGAAGAAGCCAATTCAGCAAAGGGGCAACCAAGCAATCATTGCTTTGAATGCATCATTTGATGAAAATCCACCCATTAAACTTCCCAAAGCCAAATATCCATGCATAATCTGCACGGGAGACCATTTTCATCGAGATTGTCCTTACTTTCCTCGGATCTTGAAAGAATGGTCTTCTCGTTCACACCACCCTGTGTCATCAACCTCTGGAGATCATGTTGGTAACACATCTTAAACTAGTGATTGAAAAATTCATGGATAAAAGGGAAAGGTCAAAATTCCATGTAGGTTATGTGAAGGTAATCATTCCATTCACCTTTGTCCTTTTTTAGATGAAGCCAAAAGAGTGTTGGATAACCGTCCTGCTTCACCGTAGCGACTCCCATCTGGTTACAAGAAACTCTCCCCAAGTCCTTCACTAGTTAAAAAACTGACTGACTTAAATCAACCATCAGTTGAAACAACTCTACCTGAAATTGAATCTTATGAGTCTATACCTGACCAAAATCAACAGGTCGAATTAAAAATTGACCCAATTTCAACTTCAGCTAATTGTACCTTTCCCAAAGAGAGTGAAAATGATATCGTTCAAGTTCTTTTTGTTACTTTAGATTCTAATAAACTTGGGTGTAATCTACCTGTTCCTCCAAGACAGGAAGAAAACCTTCCAGTTCTCATAACTCAAGGGGTTAATTCTCACGTTTCTTCGGTACACCCTCCAAGTAGTCTAGTCACATTCTTTGATTAGAACCGACTGGTAAGATCCCACCTTCCTTCTTATGTACCTTTCCAGGTCATAGTACAAGTTTATAAAATGATCATGTCTGGCACTATTATAGATGAAGGTGCATCAATGAGTATCCTTTCCTCAACTACTTGGAAAGCGCCTGGTTCACCACCACTTATGCCTGTTACACGGAATCTATTAGGTTTTAACAAAGGAACTAGTCGACCGTTAGGGATCCTTCCTAAGTTACCTATTACTTTGGGAATGAAAACCATTCATCTAAAAGTGATGGTAGTCCCAGGACCGTTATATTACAATTTAATTCTTGGGCATGACTATGTTTATAACATGGAAGCTATTGTTTCAACACTCTTCTAAGTGATGCATTTCCCGCATCAAGGCAAGATTGTCGCCATTCACTAGCTTTCATTTCCACGTCCAAACATAGCTCCAAGTCAATCATCATCCCTAAATGGTCCATTCACAACAACAGTATCACTTGAACCTTCATTCCATCCACCTGATAGCCACGAGTAGCCTGATAGTTGTAATGAAGCTTGGGGGGCATGCACCTAGTTGTAAAGATAAGTTTCCCTATAGGTTAGGTGATTGGTCTATCACACCATTCAACTTTGTCTATTCTGGACGAAGCCAAAGAGGTGTTAAATGAGTTTCCCCGTAGGTTATGTGATTGATCTATCACATCATTCACCTTTTTTTATTCTGGACAAAGCCAAAGAGGTGTTAAATGATTGTTCTGTCACACCATTCACCTTTATCTATTTTGGATGAAGCCAAAGAGGTGTTAAATGATTGATCTATCAAACCATTCACCTTTTTCCATTCTAGACAAAGCCAAAGAAGTTTTGGATAACCGTTCTACCTCACCGCAGTGACTTCCATCTGGTTACAAGAGACTTTCCCTTTCATCATGCTGGGGGCATGCAAACCTATTTTCAAGCATAGTTTCTTCATTTCGAGCTTGTGTAAAAATGAAACTAAAGCCAAGCATAGTTTGTTCGTTTCAAGCTTGTGTAAAAACGAAACCAAATCCAGCCATAATTCCCCATGGTTTAAGCTTGTCAAAAAATGAACCCATTTACAAGTAATTAACCATTATGATTTCCATTCTATCAGCCTTTTGAACCTTGGTCATGTACATCCCATCACCACCATCCCTTTGGCCGATCATATGCTTTCACTTCGTTGTTTTACTCTTTTTGAGGAACAATTGCGATGAGTGGTCTTATTAGCCAACCTCTTCACAAAAATCATCATGTTTTGAGAAGTTCAAAAATGACCGGAACCAGTTGCTACCCTAGACACCACTCGTTCCTCAAAATAGAGTCCTCTTTAAACCCTTTTCAGACTCGTTAAATATGAAAAGAATGTCAAGTGCTTTGCCTTTTCAGCTCATTAAAGTGATTGGAAATGTCATCCCTCTTGTATTATTTTATGCTTTTTCAGACCTGAGGGATTATTTTACAAAAAAGAAATTGTGGAGTTTTCTTTTCATCCCTTTTCAAAATCTCTAAACATGAAAAGGACCGAGTTATCCTTGTCATTAAACACGTTAAAACAATAGCAACAAACTTGTCCGTCTAGATGAGACTGAGTTTCACTACCACTAGACTCATTAAAACATTAAATAGCAACAGGTTTCCCTGAAGGGTCAATTATAGAACAAGCATATGTTATCCTCCTCAAGCTCGACAAAAATAAAGGGGTATTGGTAGCAATGACTAAGGAAAAAGGGAAGAAAACTTGAAGAATTTATGGTAGCAATTCTCTCTTGAACATGACACTTTCACTTCATCACCATTATTGATTTGGGTTGGGTTATTTCATTCACTGGTCATCTCACCATTGGTATCTCATACCATCCATCTTTGGGGTTAACGCTACCAATTTATCTCAGTGTCGCCGACATGTTCAAGAGAAGTCATTCAGTTTAGAAACCACCATCCAGTTAATGTCTTATCCACTGCAATACCTCCAACACTCATTTTTTTCATGACAACCATTCTTAAAGCTTGTGTCGTTATTTCATTTTCACCTCCAGAAATCATTTGCTTCATTTCATGTCATAGATATGAGATACATCAAGGCCCTCCTATGATGAGTCACTTCCTGTTGACATCATCTCATTATCCAATAATTTGACTTAGAAACAACCCTTTCAGTACTTTGAAGCATGCATACATCAATGGAAAGTTTCTCAATTCTGGCGACAGGTTGACATCAATGGCCTTCGATGGAAAGATTTTGCATGGTGTTTGACGTCATATCATATATTCACACCATGTGAATTGTACTGTAGTACCTTGAGGGTCATTATCATTATCAGTGATTCCTCTTGCATCTGTTAACAACTTACATCATTGGCTGGTACTCAGGTGATGTCTTTCCATGTTCGACTTCAGAACATCTCTTCACATGGATTGACTTTTACATCGAGTGAAGATTGAACGAGTTTGAAGACCCCGAATATAGTTTCATCCATCCGGGCTGTGATATATTCAAGGACATAAAAACATCAAATGTACAAAGGCTCTACATAGATGGGCATCCTAACCATGGATGACCACTCTATATCTGAAGAATCACCAGTCTGTATCTGCAGACGACTATCTCATTTATGTACATGAAATGAATTTATAAAGCCGAGCATAGGAATGCCTCCCTCAACTGGATCATGAAAATTATATTATGATGATGTATTGTATTGTAACTTATGAAGGTTACCTTCTAGTTCGAAACTTTGGATCCTCCTGATAAATCATTTCACCTCACATCAATATTTACGAATTCATGCTCTAGGCGGCAACTGTTATAGACATATTTGGGCACATCAACCCCAAACTTATATGTCAATAAACTAGAGCTCATCAACCCCTAAAAAGAGCTGTTTCATGCCCTAAATGAACATAGTCATATAAATACATCATTCCCCAAATGTTCCACCTAAGAAACCATCCAGAAATGGCCTAAATTAAACCATACTAACTGCTCGACTGGAAAATTGCGATGCATACTGAGTGGTACACTCCCATGGTGTGATGCATACTGATTAGGCCTTCTATAGGGTGTGATGGGAGAGGATGGAAAAATGTCCTAGACAGTTTTCTAGGTGGTAGCTCATGGAATCTTCTAGAAACTTTTCCTGTGCCACTTGCCTCTCTGAATTCGCCCTAGGATGAATAAGGGATCTAAGAAATATCCAAGTGGAACCAATTGTAAAAATTGGAATGACACTAATCAAACCCCATCTATGACTCACACCCTTGCACACATCTATAAATGGATCTCCAATTCAAGAGATCCAGAGGCTGGAATATTGTGAATTGCAAGGAAGTGGTGATAGTTTGTAATTGAGGAAAGAGCATTGTATTGTTGGAGTGATCTTGCTATTTCATGAGGTGAAGAAGGATTGAAGCTGGGAGGATGATGTCGGATCAGACAACTGGTTTGTAATTCTCCATTCTATTAATAAATTTCTTCAAGTTTTCTTCCATATGATTGTGCAATTGTGAATGTTATCATTTGTTCATTATATATCTAATTCTGTAATGTTTATGTTGTAATAGATCACGATGCTTTGATGGTTCTTTGTTTCTGTACTTGCGCAGGTCTGTACTTGTGCAGATACTCTCCAAGCGTGTTAAGTATGGGGAGGAGTTGCAGGCTCTGTCAAAGTGGAGAGAGGTCAAGAAAGGATTAAGTGGAAGTTCTAGGTTGGTTCTGTTAGTGTCAGTCTTTTCAGCCTTCCTCCAGTGATCAAACATTCTCTTACAAAGTTATTTTGAAATGTCAAGGTCAAATTTTGTCATTTCAGTGAGTCTTCAAGCAAAATTTGGTCACTAGGAATTAGGTCTAGGGTTTGCTTTAAATCCTTCTAAAGCTGCCTAAATGCCAATCTATGTCACTATTCAGCTGATTCTATCATCATTCATTGGGTTTTCATTATCATGTCAGTGTCTAATGAGTCATTTTACATCTTGTTCATGCTTCAGTTGTGCCTTGGCAAGTTCAGTTCCCTCTCCTAGGGTTTTGAAGCCAATTTCTCTTGGGCGGTCAAATCATCGGCAAAACTTGTTTCCTGATGTTCATACACCTTCCCCTATCCTTAAAGTACCTTATCAAACACTTCACATCCCTCAGATCCCCCAAAATCCTCATTTTTGCACAAACCCTAGTTTCTAGCTACAACCTGGCAATTTTCTAGGTTGGGCCTGTGTTTTTCCCTTTTGAACCCCTTCCCCTCACTCAATCTCTGCGATTCCACTTTCCCCTGCTTCCTAACATCCCTCCCCACTCCCAAAAATTTCCCCAAGAATTTAGAAGCCCCCTATCCCGTTCATTTCGCTTCATTTCGACCAAATTCCTTGTTTCACACATCAGGGCAAGTTTCAATCAAATGATGTTTTAGAGCAGTCAGAGATGAATTTTGGAAAACTGAGAGAGGTTTTTGTCTAAAACATGCCAAAGAAGAAAAACCTCTTTCACGTTTTGCACAGGTTTCATGGTTTTAAAGAAATGTCAAGAATACGTTGCCTCGGGAGAATCAAAGACACCTCTGAAGCAACCTTGGAAAAATCAAGTTTTCTCCTAGCTTGGTTGGCCAAATGATTTTCTTGATGGCTAAAATGATAACTAAACGCAAAGCGCTTTCTAATGACCTATCATGAGATCAATTTGGGGTTGAGGAAGGCATCCAAAAGTTGACTGCAACAGCACTCTTCTTTCAAGCAGCCTCATTTGGCACTTTTTGACCAGTCTTGGGAGATTTGATTTTCAACAGGTCAAATCAACTCCAAATTGAGAAATTCCACTTGGGATGGAAAGTAGACAGACCAAGATTTCCAATGAGCCATCTTGAACCTTATTTGGACCAGTGGAACCCACTCAAAAGTTGCATCAAAGGGGCGCGACCTAAACTACAGGGGGCGCGACCGTGTGAGCCAGCTTTGCCAGAATTGCAGAAAGTGACCTTGGGAGAAATGGTTTTTGAGGGGGAAAAACAACTCCAAATGCCAAAATGCCACTTGGGATGGAAAGTATACATACCAAGCTTTCCAATGAGCCATCTTGCACCTGATTTGGACCAGTGGAACCCACTCAAAAGTCGCAGCAAAGGGGCGCGACCTAAACTACAGGGGGCGCGACCTAAACTACAGCTTTGCCAGAATTTACCTGTTTTTGTCAAAAAACACTGTTTTGACTATGGTTGACCATTTTTACGTGTAGATGATGGATAAATGTAATATTTTCATGACACTTTGATAGATTTTATCTCTCTTTACCCTTCTAGAAGCTTCCTTGATGTAAAAAGTGAATAATTAATGCATGAATCAGTTAGCTAAGTAATAGAGGCAAGTTGTTGAGCTGGCCTATTATCTAGTGCTTAGTTTGGAATTAGTTCAAATGCTCCTAGAAGGATGAGCTCGACCCC
Organism: Pinus taeda; assembly: GCA_000404065.3. Taxonomy (NCBI): domain Eukaryota; kingdom Viridiplantae; phylum Streptophyta; class Pinopsida; order Pinales; family Pinaceae; genus Pinus; species Pinus taeda. The sequence goes on from APFE031305657.1 coordinate 71,213, forward strand.
CAGAGGCAAGGGAAGAGGTTAGCTTGCCTATATTATGTATTTTCTTAGTCATTTTGAGGGTTTGGAAGGTTGGACTCTTGTGGGAGAAAGCTTTATTGTATATTGTACATCTATCTCTGCAATTTAGAGAAAAGGAAGGCCAGGGTTTTGCAGACATCATTGTGGATTCTTGTGGATTGTTGTGTTGATGGTGTGTTCT